>VSDK01008678.1:0-40564 GCA_009767595.1 Symbiodinium kawagutii | reverse complement strand
GTGCTACGAAGATTTGCACACTCGCATCGTGATCAGTTTTTGAGTATCCTGAAGCAGGTGCTTGACATGGAGAAGTTTGCATCATTTGGACCTGTTACCACGTTTGTTCGCTATGCCACCAATTTGGGATGGTCAGTGCAAGATGATGCTATGGTTACACACCATAAAGGTTTTCGATTTTCACTCTTACATGACTCTGGTAGATATATCAGATACATTCTTCGACAATGGTGGCCTTCCTTCATGATTCACCAGATGGATCGAAAGGGGTCTGATGACATTGAGCCGCATTTCCATCTCACTAGGTCGGTCTTCCAAGAGCTATCAATCACTGAACAGAAGTTGATCATTCGAAACATGCTGGGTGGCTTCCAGACTGAACAGATCAAAGTGAAATGGTTGCAGCACGATGACTGCACGTGTGTATTGTGTGGTGACATTGAATCAAGACGACATAACATGCTTGAATGTCCAAAGACAGAACATGTTCGGGCTGAACATTCGGAGGCCGTCGCAATTTTGACACAACATAGGCCGTCCTGGGTTTATCTTCCCATTGCCCATGAATATAAAGATACCCAGATGCTCAGACAAATTGTCAATCGTATGCAACCGCCGGATCCGGTTCTTCATTGTCCATTGCAAACAGATGATGCTAAACTCACCTTCTTTACGGATGGTGGGGGAATCAATCCAACAGATGTTGGTGCAAGAGTTGCAGGATTTGCAGTTGTGCAGGACATCATTGGAATCAGGCAAGAATTCCTTCGCGGGATGGCTTTCTCACAGTGTCAACCTGCCATTTTCCCATCTTTTCATGTGCTCACAGCTGGAATTGTTCCAGGGTCTCAAACATCAGCAAGAGGTGAGATGTTTGCAATGTTACGAGCTGTACAGGCATGCCATAACCTTCCGCCCATGTGCCATGCGTACTTTGTCACGGATGCAAAATATGTGCATGACCTTATTCATATGATAGAGGTGCAGCACCCATATGTCCCACCTGCAGATGTTTCAAACTTGGATATCGTGCAGCAGATCATTCCTCTCTGGAGGATTGGATTCTTTCACATTCGAAAGGTAAAAAGCCACAGGACTTTGAACAGAAACGCTTGAGTCTGGTCTGCCAATATATGGTTGCTCTAAATAGATCCAAACTCATGCAGATGAATGAATTACCTGCTGAAAGTTCTCACAATCACGCCTCCAATTCGATGTCGGACATGGCACCCGACCCGGAACCAGTAGGTTTGGTCATGCCAAAACATGCCATGGGGTTGGATGCCTTAAATTTCCTAAAGGCTTTTAAACCTGAAAGTTATGTTTCACACTGTGCTGAAATCGTGCCTGATCACGACAGACTCCAGGCATGTCAGCAAGGAGCCAATATGGCAATGGCAGTTATTTCCTGGTGTAAGCTTTTGACTTGGCCGCCTGAAACGACACCAAAGTACTCGGTACCCTCTGACTGGGGGGTGAGTTGGTTGGAGCTTTTTGTGGACTTTTGTGTTTGCACTCATAAAATGTTTGACATTCGCATTGATGGACTCAAGAAAAATTCTCAGTATGTTGAATACATGAGTCCTGATGCACTTTTGCTGCCTAAGCAAAAACGTTCCATTGCTGCACAGGCATTCTCTTTGCAGAAAATCATTTCAAATCTTCAATCGATTCTTGAAATTGACCTAATGCCGAGGTTCAATTCAAAGAAATGCTCTTCACTCAACCGCTTGAGTACGCAAGGAAAAACCACAGGGATACCCTGTCGCCCAGGGTTGGGATCACCGAATGTGACCATGAAGATTGTCCATAAGTACCTACAACTAAGTGGTAACAGTCTTGCACTTGGACATCCCATTCCTGTCGATGATGTTTTAGCTAATCCGAAGATTGTGGATTGTGACACCATTGAGGAGCTCCCTATTGCAGCCAGACACCAGAAGTATCTTAAGATAATGAAGCAGATTTCACGAAAGAAACGACAGAGGACAGATGAGTGAGGTGATCGGATCGTGACCGTAATTTGATGCTATCGAATTAGTTTCACAAGTGATTTTGTCCCCTCAACACGAGGCTGGGCTTAATCATTGCGCGCGTTGAGTCGTCCGCACTTGCAGCATATCAAATGGTTGGCTGGTTGACTCATATGTTTCAGAGGGGTGTTTCAACCACCAACCTGCAAACTACTGACATTTGCTATCAATGTCATGCCTCACACGCGTCGCTTCATCTACCAGGGCGGTTTCTACCAGGGCGGTTTCTTGGGTTGTGGATGGGTGCGATTTTTGTGGAACATGACCAGAAATGGAAGATTGATACTAAACCACCGAGCATTTTAATCATATGCATGTATGTATATATATATATATATTTGTTTGATTTATGTACATATACACATATAGATCTATGTATATTTGATATCTATATACCTCTATTTGATAAATACGTATTGGGGATTGGGTGGGTTTGGGTCGGTATAGCTGGATCTCCCATTGTGTAACTAACTTCTACTATGGAAATCCAAGATGCTCCATGTACCATGTATTTGCCTACATTTACGTTGAAATTTACCCAAATGTAAGCAAAAAACATACTATACAAAGAACATACGGTGGTTTCTCAAATAGGGGGACACCAGGTTATCACCTATTATTATCCATTTAGATTCATAAACTCCAACCATAACTTTTGGATACCCCCAGCTATTAAAAACCACTATTACTTTCCCTTGCTATGTTGCCCGGGCAGGCATTTGCAACCAAATTTGCTGCACCAGTTGCGCCCAGAGCAGTTGAGATCGTTGCATTGGATGGTGCAGCAGGTGCTTGGACGTGTCAGCAGAGTGGAAATGATGATTAGTGGGTCTCCCATGTTTGGTGGTTTTACCCATGGTTGGTTGGTGGTTTTAAACATGATGAATAATAGTCAATAATAGGTGAGAATTAGTAACAATAGTGGGTTGATATCCAATGATTAACAATGGTGAAGATTCAGAATAGTAGCTATTGTGTTTAATGATAGTTGTGTCGCTTAATGTTCGTGCCCATTGTTGTTAATGGTGAATGATGACACGTTGATTTGACTGTTGTTTTTTTCGCTGTTGCATGGATGACACGTGCACTTACATAATGTCCATGAGTTGTTTGACCGTGTTTGCAGGCTGTTGAAGGTAAAACTAACTCCTGCCGGAGAAGTGTGAAGCCAGTTCCAATGAAAATTTCCTGGGACTTTGTCAAACCACAGCGTTTTGTTGGTTGGTGACATGATGTATCGTCATCACTTTGGGCTGGTTTGCACCAAGTCTCTTTGTATTTTATTTATATAAGATGCAATAGATGTATATCACTTCCTATGTTGCATCTTAAAAAATGCGAATGTTTGTATCTAATGTATTTCACATTGCTAAGTTTGGCTGCCGTCAGCGTGACGTTTGGGACTGTCCACTATGATAACGTACCTTCAGATATACATGGTATAATTGCACGTCACATATATATATATATTTATATATATATATATATCACATTATGTATACTTGGCTACAAAGTATGTGGTAACCATCTACAGTTACATGTACATGCATACATATGCACACGTGAATTACATATCAATCACATGTAATTGGTGAGCAGGCCCCTCTCATGAAATCCTGGCAGTTTAGCAAGCCTCTTGGCCTCGCAGGAAGAGAAGTGTATCCTCACCATGATCTACCGCTGCTACTGGCAACGATCGCGTCCAGAGCAGGCGAAGCGGCGACCAGACCACCTATCGTACTACCACCGTTTGACCTGTGGCACGTTGGTTTTAGATCTTCATGGGATAGATTACATGACACTACACTACATAATATCACTAACATACATAGTTACATAAGATAACTGTAACATACATACAAGTATCTTTATGTCGGCATCAGTTTGGTGCTTTCAATGAATATACAGTATAGTTGTGCGTGCATGTGCACATATGTATACACGTTTGAGTCCTATACATCATCATGATTCTTTATTTCCAGACACTCTGCATGTACAGAATAATCTGATATAATACGCTAATACTTGTGCTTTGCCTAGATTCACAAGGCTTGCGCAGAAGTTAGTCCGATGTTCAAAATCATGCGCAGGCTGGTTGTTTTGAAACTGTTGATATCAACAAACTCTCAGACACTAAATCCTAAATCACTGCGTATAGCCAGTGCGTTTCAAAGTTTCTGAACAATGCTTGCTTGATCAGAACATCCACGGGTGCCAACATGCATTGCTAACTGGCATTGAAAAATATGATAGCCTTAGCAAGCGCACAATGTGCTGACTCCAGACTTCGGATTGGCTCAACTTTATTTGTTTTCACCGCATGGACCTTTCAAGTTCCAAATGTTTGAAGGATAACAGGAGCCATGGCGTACCACCCAATCGTCCCAACTCAACACGTGCAAGCAAAATGAATACTGGACAACCCTATACTGGCTGGTGGTTTTAGGCATTTTTTGATTTCCCCAGTATTTGCGATTTTCTGGTTGGTTGACAAGCATATTTTTCATGATTTCATGACGGGGTGGTTCCCCTAACTTGGGGATCCCCTATTTTGAGAAACCACTGTGTTAGCCAACACTCAAAATGGTTGGCTTAGCAAGCAGCATTATTTGATGGTTCCATTACCAAGCAATATCTTATGAAGCACTTTCTTTTGGTATAACCTAGTAGTTGGTATACATATCCCCTTCTCTTGTTACTTATGACAACCTATTATTACCCATGTTTAACCACTTATTAACCACTATTAACCACAGGTTTTTACCACTATTGACCACTATCAACCATTAGTGAACCACCTTCAACCATAGGTCATGCTATCATGTTGGTGATTGTTCCCTAGTAACGATGATGATTAATGGCTATCCCCTTACAACTTATAACTTATAACCAGTATGTATTTTCATGCTTATGATGGGTCATGATGGGTCACCAGCCGCGCCAGGCGGCTCCCCAGAGCTTGGCCATCGACTGGACCTTGGACTGCCGTGTCATTGCCTCCTTTCGCGTGCAGGGCGGGGTGCTGGCAGACGAGCCGCTGGGCGCTGGTAGCGCGGCTGGTGGGTTCATAGGCTGGATACCCTTTGGTATAGTCACCTGGCTATGGGTCAATATTAACCAACCAATAATTAGGGATAATGACCAACAATAACAAGGAAAACAATGGTTAATGATAGGGGAACCAGGGGTACAGGGTTTTGACCCACAGCCATCTGAGGGTAGATAGGGGAGAATAACAAACACTTGAACAGGGGGAGATACCAACTATACTATGGGTAAATCAGCGATAGATGGGTAGGAACATCCCAACTGTTCGACTCCTTTGGCCGGATGTTCACCAGGATACCAGGGTTGGGATTGGTAGTCTAAGGGCTCGCTGGCTGGATAATCCACCATTTTCAGAGCTATTGGAACCACTGGATGGTTGATGCGTTCTTTGGGCTTCCAGCTGGCAACAGCGCCTTCCACCTCCTGCGGCACAATTGTCCTGAAGAAGGCGTGGCCTTCAGAGAAAGTGATGGGTCTGGTCTGCTGTCAGCACCGAATTCAATGTGCTGAGTGGGGTGAGCGGCTCAGCACGTTGTATTCGGTGCTCACATCCGACCAGACCAAGAAGCTGCCATCTGCGTGGGGAGCAGTTGAAGAACGGCACCCACGTGAGCCATGCGTTGGACTTAAGGCAACGGCATGCAACGGCTGTTGCTGGTGACCGAAACAGGCGTCAAGTCTGAACTGGGCAGGAACTACTCGGTCAGAATCTAGCTCAATATCCCAGTTTCCCCACAAGTCATGGAGGAACACCCTCACATTGGAGCTGAGGGCCTTGAGAAGAAATGGTTCAAAGAGAATAAAATCATGAAATCTGACTCCGACATCCAAGCAACTTCCTGAAGCAATTAGAATTGAATGTGTTTTGCAATGATTTGTCTTCTTCAGACCTTCGAATCCTCCAAAAGTTCAAAAACAATTTGATGTGTGAAGCACATCAAGTGGAAAGTGTCAGATTAAGTTCAGGCGACAGAGTATGAAGTCCTTGGCTATCCTAAAGACCATGCCAACAAGTGGAAATTCAGAATGGGTCCAACAAAAATCAAAAAAACACATGTTGTACTTCTTTGAACTTGCCAACTCAACACGAGAAGCCGGTGTTTCTCCCTGGTTCCAACATTCAAGTAATGGGATGGCAACGGCTATGATTCATTTGTGGCGCTTGGTGAGGAGTTCGTAGATGCGTTTCCGGATGGAGTTGTTGCACCAGATACTGTAACTATGACATGGTGCACTCGTTCTTGGAAAAGTAATTACTCATCCACTCAAGCACTAGCGTTCGGATAACTCTGTACTATAATTTATTTGATATGGACCATATCTCACGAATTATCATGATGTTTGTTGATAACCATGTGGACAGCTAAGATATGACCATCATCACATGGCAATGCCGTGCGTTTATCAACCAGGGTCGGTTGCCCTCTTCCAGTGGCTCCCAAGGATGGGCTATGGAAAGACCGTTTTGGCCATTGCCTTGCACGATGTCCGACAGGCAAGGTGGTGGGTACCCGTTCCCAGATCTCATGGTAATTAGTTCCACTTTATTACTGCAATGAGCCGCCCTTATATTGATCTTTTTATAAGCCGGTTGCTGAATGCTGATTGTTGGCATTAATTAATCAATTTATCCTGCAAAACCTCAATCATCAAAACAAACGAACAAATCAGGTTGTTCATTATTTAACCAAGTCTTTCGGGCTTTCCCCCACACGGTGGCTGCAGCAACCCCGTGGGGCAGTCGCTTGCATCGTTATCACACAGGTGCGCTGCCGAGCTGAGGAAAAGATCCTGCAATGGTTAATCAACCCAACGGTCAAGGTTTAATGATTAGTGGATTCATTACTTGATAATGATGGGTTGATCAATAATAACGGTCAATCAGGCCAACGGATGTGATTGGTAATGTTCAATTTGCTCAGCAGTTAACGGTTCATGAGTACCAATTAATTATTTGGCCGTTGGATTAATTGACAGTAATGGGTTCATGGATGTGGTTGGTAATGATGAGTGGTCATCGACACGATTAAGAATCACAATATCGGGACAGAAAAAAACATTGCGATTTCCTTTTTCAGATACAAATTGTGGTGATATATACAAATCCCTATTTTAGATACAAGGAAATATCGGGCGGTGATTGTGACATGGCAAGGAACTTCCTTCACAGACTGAGCTTTGATGAGCTCATCCAACGTTGCCGCAGGAGAGTGACTACTTGGTGCCCGAGGTGGACAAAATCACCAGCTTCGAGTCTCCTGCCACGCTGATCTGCATCCCTCCACATTTGCACGCGCAGTGGCAGCAAGAAATCAAGAAGTTCACGGGCGACAAGTACAAGGCCAGCCCTTCCAGCCCAGAGCACTGAGAAGCCATGGAGTTTCACTGGTCAGTTTCTAAGCAGCTTCATAGTAGCAGTTCGTGATGGTCGATTAGTGGCTGCTCGTAGTCGTGTGAAACAACCATGTAGTAACTACATGTAAGTGTCGCAGCTGGGTGATTGAGCTGTGGGTTGCAGTGAATAGGACAGCTGGGATGATCAAGCACCGGTTCAGTGGCACAGATTTCCATGGCGAATTCGATTCGGCTACCCTCATTGACCTTTAATGGCCATTTCTGCTGTCCCCTCACTGCCCTTTTTGTCAATCCATCTCCAGTAGCCTTAGACTTGTTTCCGTCAGATCACCCATGGTTTTGTTGGTTATTTGGTGGTTTCTTAAAGTGGGTGAACCCTAAAGAATGGTGGGTTTATTGCTAGAAAATATACATAAAAATATTGTAAATGGCTTATCATGGATGATTAGGGGGTACCATGGGGTACCACTATTTTTGAACATGCCCATTCTGTCCCCTGTATTGAACCACCCTAGTACCCTACTATCAGCTACGGCAACCCCCAATTTCACCGGCAGTGGCCAACCATGGACTTTGGTGTCATTACCAGCTGTTTGAAAATAGTCAATGAGTATATGAAATTATATATATATTGATCATTATTAACCAATGTCCTAGCCATCAATCAACTTTCGATCGGCCACAATCAACCATGGTAAAACATCAATTAACCTTTACTTTACCATGATTAACCAATAATTGGCAGTTTTTGTTCCCTTTGAATAGAGCACGTGATTTGTTTTCTTGATTAGATAGTTGATCCTTCCCCTTCCCCCGTATTCCCCCAAGATGTTATATAAGCAACCGGACTAGTCTTCATGATTAAACAACTAATTGATACTAATTATGATTAAGATTAAGCATTCATGATTGAAACAGATGATGATATATTCATCATGTTTTGGCACTGTTCTAACCATTAAGCACTGCTATAATCACTGCACAAGGGGCAGCACCCGTTAGGTTTTGAACCTCGCGCAGAAAGCCGATCTGCAGAAGAGCAAAGTCAGGAGTCCCGCCATGCCTCCAGGGCCTCCAGGGTGGGTGAGGATGGAGCACCAAGTGGTGGACCAAAGGTGACCTCAGAACAGGTGGATCCAATGGGTTGGCAATAGTCGATAGTTGGCCATAGTTGATCATTATCAACACTACTACTGCTGCTACTACTGCTACTACTACAATGCCAAGATCAATCTGTCCACTTCACTTATGTTGGAACAAACTGGTCGCCTATCCAAATCCTAGTTGAGCCTATGAGCCTATGGTTGATTTCATCGGGTTTCACATTTTGCTAATTGAAGATGGGGCTATCTCAACCAAGATTAGAAACCCGGCCGATCAATCATGAGGACAGCGTGCATCCAACAGTTTTGTGATTAGCAAGTGGGTGAGAGTTCTTGGCTGGTTTTTGCAGGTTTCTGTCTTCCGAGGGGGATACAATTGGGTTCGATAGTCTTTTGAATCATGGGTAATGCTTGCTGGCTGGTTGGAGTTCACTCTAAACAACCCATCTAAATCTCACTTGTCTCGTGTTCACACAGGCAACTGTGGCCCTCTTGGTTCAGGATTAATGCTGATTTGCGGCGGTGTCATCATGGGAAGCCTTGTCAATGAACCTGTGAGGATGTCAATGATGTGATCGGTTTTGGGAGCCTTTCCTGAACTACCATCAAACATATAGTGCACGTGAAATTTCTATGGGATGAAACGACCTTGCAGGAGTTTCCTTGAAGCAGATTTTGTGCTGTGCAACTACGAGCTGTTGAAATCCATGTGGTACTTTTCTCGCTGCAGCCAGCTGGCGGAGACTGTGTGTCCCAATCGAGCCCCTCGCACTGATACGATTTTTGCCAAGACCGGAGAAGCAGAGGCAACACGACTCACCGGTTGTTTGCTTGCTTGCTTGCAGGGTTGGTTGCTTGCTTGCTTGGTTGGTTGGTTGGTTGCTTGCTTGGTTGGTTGGTTGGTTGCTTGGTTGGTTGATTGGTTGGTTGCTTGCTTGGTTGGTTGGTTGGTTGCTTGCTTGGTTGGTTGGTTGGTTGATTGGTTGGTTGGTTGCTTGGTTGCTTGCTTGCTTGGTTGGTTGGTTGATTGCTTGCTTGCTTGGTTGGTTGCTTGCTTGCTTGGTTGATTGGTCATTATGTCGGCCATTGCCAGCTCTGGAGCTGTTGGGGGAAGTTGCTTCTGGAGCTTCCAGCTGGTTGTCATGGTCACGTGAACCAACAAATGCTTCCAGCTGGGAAGCTACAAACAGCGATCATCAGCTGTGGCTAGGCCCCAACATGAGTCCATCCTACCTTTGAGTGACAATGATTGACAAACAGACACCAACCTGGAGATTGTTTGGGGATGCTGAGTAAGCACCAAGCATAAGCAGGCAGGTCAGATGATTGCAAGAATAACAATCCTGCCAAATTCACTCACTTCTTTCCAAAGTACATGGAGAGATTTGTCGCTTGAACATGTGTTTTGCTAAGGACATGTGGAGTGTGGCAAGTGGGCAGCGCGATGGGAGCAACTTCAGCTGTATGCAAAAGCTGCAGATGGGAATTTCCTCCTTCATTTCAAGTCGGCCACATGAACACCCAACTGGTCACCCTTGGTCCATTTACGTCTCTGATTCCTCTGGGAGATGGGACTCCCTGAGTTTTCCTGTCTTGGAGATGTTCTTCTTCCGACGCGTCATTTTCGATGAGCTCCACGAACTTCAGGGCGGTGCGAAAGGAGACGCGCAGCGTGTGCAACGGTGCTTACTGACCAAGGTCATGGCTGCTCATGACTAAGCAACGGTTCATGATGGCTCATAACAATTAGCAACGGGCAATCATGACTGGTTATGGCTAAGTTTGTATCTTAGCCATCCTTGCGTGCTAAATCACCCCGTCACTTAATCACTACTTGAAAAAACACAATGAATGAACCATTGATTCGCCACTGTTCACGGTCAATTGAACACTCATTGAGCAGGCTCAACCATGTATTCATCATCAATCATTGGATCAAATAGACCATCAATTGATTTTCAATGAATCTTCAACCAGTTCATGATCCAGTTTCCTCACCATTGTCATGGCTTGAGCAAGCACCATGACATAAATCGTCAAGCCTTCGCATGGTGAATCACCCGCCCCAGGAGATCTGAACGCCATCCACCACCTGCGTTCCCTGCATTTCTGGGGCCTCACCGCGACGCCGTTGATGACCAGCTGTCGCCACGTCAGTGAGATGGCCAGGCTGCTGCGCGTGGATGTGGCCGGGCCCGGCAGTCATACCTTGGAGGCGGGGGCTTCATGATGGTTGATCTATAGTAGTAATCTAACCATAAAAGGTACCGGGTTGAATAAGGGTTTCGGATGGTTTCGGCGTCCATCTAGTATATACTTAATGATGTTGACTGTAGTAGTCCGACGGTATACAGGAATCAATAGTGTTTTTGACTATGTTTTTATGATTCTTAGTGGTGCATATAAGTGCATATTCATGGTTTAGGGGTTGATCTTGGATGATAATTATTGTGAACTACCACCACCCAATGGATTGAGCAGATTTTTTTCATGGTCGATCACGCTTTATCTAAGCATATGATCATATCACCACATATTTGACCCAAAAAAGGCATCTATATTGATCATAAACCTAATTTAACCACCAATTCAAGCTATAACAAGACCTTATAAGTTCCAAATTCCTCACCCACCAACCGTCTTCCAACATCGGTGAGGACACGGATCCCCAGCTGCTGGAGAACTGCTCGCGCTTCCTGGACGCCTGCGTGCGGCGCAACTGCGCCGAGGTGCCCAAGATCCGCGTGACGCAGCACCTGCGCTTGGTGAGACATACGCCACAGGAGCGGATCCGACGGTGACCCATGGGGGGGACCCACCTGGTGGGACCCATGGCGGTGGATGATGAGGATGGTGGGTTACAGGGCTGATGATGAGCTTGGAGGATGAGGTGGGTCGTGGTGGTTGGTTGCGAGTGATGATGCTCGATGAGAACCAGCGATGTTGAATGGATATATTATTGTGATTGATTGCTGATGGTGGATGATTGTCTGTTTTGACTTCCGAATCATGGCTGATGATGAATCACCGACGGGTAATGATCCTTGTGGATGATCGTTTGGCAAATGATCCATTCATGATGATTAGTGATGGTGAATGATTAGTGATGGTTGATGATTAAAGAGTATTAAGGTCATAAGCAGTTGGTTGGTGATATTTACTGTTTGCCGACCTTGTTGTGGAGCCGGTCAATTCAGCCGCCGGAAGAGAAATGGTGAGGAAATAGGGCAGCGAGAGATTCAGGAAGAATTGCCTGAAGCCATTGATGAACGATTAGTTAAGCATTAATTTGCTATTCAGTAATCAATGAATGACCCCCTAGTCAATCATTATTTGCCATCAAGTAACAATCAAGTCACCATGCACGAGTCTCATTGAAACATCCTGGACTGTCAGTAGCCATGATTAACTAACCACCATTATTAAACATTCGTTACCATGGTCAACTGTCAGCCCTTCTGAACTACATTTTTTTTGTGTTGGATTGCCTGACTCTGGCATACTCTTATGCAAATCAATGGACTCAATGGTCAATTGAAGGGCTTTGGAGATGCACTAATTTGTCATTTGACGGAGTATCCACGCGGCAACCTGCGCTACCACACAGGGATCATGCATGCTTTTGTCATACATTGATACATGAGCTGGTGGAAGAACGTGCCAAGACAAATATCAGCGGTGCACCATTGGCTTGGTTTAATCACTGTAATCGTTTGAAATCATGTGAAAATTAACACTATGGCAGAAATATAGAGAACTAATTCATAAACGTATGATTCTTGACCAGCAGATTTGTATCGATTCATATCGATTCTGTCAATCCCATATGTTGAATGTGTTGCTGTACTTAAAACTTGTATAATTTGTGCATGGATGTTTCTCAAAATAGGGGTGCCCCTAAATCATCCTTGATATCAAGCATCGATAGTAATCAGCCAACCATAACTTTGGCGTACCCCCATTTTGCGAGACCAAGGGTTGGTTGGTTGGTTACCTCCTATTTTCTTAAATAGGGCTGGTTTAACCACAAACCAGAATTTACCCATTGAAACCCACCCACCAGATGTTACATTGAAACATATATGAAGTTAACTTTCACACGGTCGTCATTTTATATTTTGTGCTAGTATAGACATCAAACGCCACAATGATATCTTGTGTTTTCAGATTTGCCACCAGGAATTGCCAACGCTTGATAGCCGGCAGGCTAGTAGTACTGCTTTGTTGGAGATTTGTTTGAAACAAACCTGGCAAATGGCTGTATGGGGGGGGATGCTGCACATGAAGAATTGACATTACTGGTACCTCTGCTGATATGGGCTCAAGCCAGGCACGCCTTTGTTGCTGCTCGTTTACTTGGCAGGTTGCCTGTTCTGTGTGCGCCATGGATCAAGAGTGTGCGATGACCATGGTGGACAATTTGGTTGCAGATCGTGACGCCGAAGTTGAGGATCGCAAAGAAGAGGCGGCAGCGGTCGAATTGTCTGAATGGGCAGTGAAGGAAAAGCTCAGCAGCCGATTCAAAGAAGAGTTGTCGAACAATGTTCGACAACTCTTCTTTGAAGGGTGGATTGCAGATTGTCAATGACAAATACCTCCAGGATATTGGGATCATGATGTATCCCATGAGGGTGAAAATCCTGCAGGCCTGCGAGATTAAGCTCGGAGGATGCAAGAAGAGGGTCCGGTTTGGTGCAGTTGAGAGGTTTGACCCAATCCTTTCAACAAGACCATCCGGGAAGTGTGTGTGGTCAGGCATTCGCCAAAGCGAGAAACAACTGAATAAGGCTGCTGTTTCAGCAGCCTTCAAGACCTGGCGCTTTTGCGCCACCGGAGTGGATGGAGAGGAAGACGCGGCACTTGTCCAAGACTCTTTCGAGGCTTGGAGATCAAAGCCGCCAGAGAGCGGCATGTTTGAGCAGATCTTTCAAGATTTGCTCGAAGGCATTGGTGCCTTCTTCTCCACCATTCCGTGTTGCGGAGCGCGGTCGTAAAGACGGAGTTCTTTCTCCGCTGCAAATCTACGAGTCAATGTACATGTAGTGGGGCAGAGGAAGATTGAAAGAATTTGAAAGAAGATGATATAGCATTGAAATATCTTGAAATGCCACATCGATTGAATACGTTGTCATCTGAGATCAAGGACATGGACTTTCAAAAAGTCCAGCGAAGTTGGCAGCCGAAAAAAGAAACGCACGCAGCATGCAGATTACATGTTTGCAATTAAACGTTGTGCCGTGGCTTTTCGGATGATTTGCAACCAAGTCCTTTCCCATTCGCATCCTTCGGGTACTCAACGCGACTCATTCGCGGTCTTCCCACGGGACTACCCCGGTGGTACCTGGTTCCCGCGCCAGGAGCGGGCCCTGTACCTGGCAGCCTGCGCGGATCCCTGGAGCCATGCGCTGCAGCGGAACCAGCGGCTGCTGATTTTGTGTTCGCACTTCAGCGAAGCGATGCTGGAGGAGCAGAGTGCCAACGAGGCGACCCCGAGCCAGCCACGGGTGCGAAACGGGAAGTGTTGCCTTGCCACGTTGGGTCACGTCGTAACAAGTGGCGTTGGGTAAATTACTGTTGACATGGGGTAAATTATGATGTGGCAAGTTTTTTTCGTTTGTCATGATTCATCACTTCTGACCATCTCAACTAGACAAGGAAAGGGCTGTTTTCGACCGAAGCATCAAGTATTGTCAACAACCATCAGTAGCAGTCGATAATCATATTACAAGATCAAGTTCTGGAATCAACAACAGGCATCAACAGGCCCCTATCACAAGATGGTTGGTGAAAGACCCAAGGAGCAACCTGCGATTTGAGGATCTGGCATGTTCGGTACTGAGCTGGACCTCCTTGGCATAAGCAAGCTTCAACTCATGGTTTGTGGGATTTTCCTGGGTGGAACTGACATATTAGATGCTGAGAACCATCAATCACTCCAAGCATCAACCAATCATTGAACCCAACTGTCGTATCACTATCAACAACCATCATCATCAACCATCATATCAGGAATAACCATCAATTCTTCACCAATCATACTAACCATTCACCACACCATTACCGGATCCAGCGACCACCAATCATCAACCGCACCATCAACCATCACAACCATCATTGCATCCATTTGCCATCCATCAACCATCATCACCATCAATCTACCATATTTATCCATCGACCATATCACCCATCATCCATCACCCATCATCACCATGACCCGACCATCTCACCGATCAGTACCATTATATAAATAGATATCGATGTATTAACCATCTTAAGCATCAACCAACTATTCTTAACTAGCTATGTGACAATGTGGGTGTTTCTCAAAATACGGGTACCCCAGTCCTTTATTAATCATTTATAGTGATAAACCAACCATAACTTTTGGGGTACCCTATGGCTTGAGAAACCACCATATATAGTTGGTATATCCCCTACTCCGAAGTGAGAATAAGTGACTGCGGACTTTTGAGATGTGCCATCTACTTGCCTGTTTACACCTGTTTTTTCCACTGCTATATTGCACCAGTAGATGGCGCATTGCAACCGAGCAAGGAGTCGTTGAGCCACTTATTCCTCATTTGCAACCCAGTTCCAGACTTGAAAAGAGAGAGCCAGGTTTGCAACGCATGCGAAGAAACGATGGAGCATTGGCTTCCAAATGCTTCAAACAGTTAAATAGATGGCGCATCCCAAACAAAAAAGGGAAGGAAAGGAAGGAAAGGAAGGAAAGGAAGGGAAGGGAAAGGAAGGAAAGAAAGGAAGGAAGGAAAGAAAGGAAAGGAAGGGAAGGGATGGAAGGAAAGAAAGAAAAGGAAGGGAAGGAAGGGACGGAAGGAAAGGAAGGGAAGGAAGGAAAGGAAAGAAGGGAAAGCAAGGAAGGGAAAGAAGGGAAAGAAATAAAGGAGTAGATGGCGCATCCCAAACAAAGAAGGGAAGGGAAGGGAAGGAAGGAAAGGAAGAGAAGGACAGGAAGGAAAGGAAGGAAGGGAAGGGAAGGGAAGGGAAGGAAGGATAGGAAGGAAAGGAAGGACAGGAAGGAAGGAAGTAGATGGCGCATCCCAAACAAAGAAGGGAAGGAAAGGAAGGAACAGAAGGGAAGGAAGGCAAGGAAGGGAAGGAAAGGAAGGAAGGAAGAAAGGGAAAGAAGGGAAAGAAATGAAGGAGTAGATGGCGCATCCCAAACAAAGAAGGGAAGGGAAGGGAAGGAAGGAAAGGAAGGGAAGAAAGGAAAGGAAGGAAGGAAAGGAAGGAAGGAAAGAAAGGAAAGGAAGGGAAGGGAAGGAAGGAAGGAAAGAAAGGAAAGGAAGGGAAGGGAAGAAAGGAAAGGAAGGGAAGGGAAGAAAGGAAAGGAAGGGAAGGAAAGGAAGGGAAGGGAAGAAAGGAAGGACAGGAAGGAAAGGATGTGCCCTGGGGATTGATGTGCCGTGAGTAGTCCAGTAGTTCTTCCCCGTTTTGTGTTGCGAATGGAGTTGTGCCATCTACTGTTTTTTTTTTCAACCCTGAATTTCTGTTGAAAATGGCGGGATTCCACGCCCTTTTGGGGGGTGTCATTTGGGACCAAGTACGTGCCATCTACTCGCGCCATATTCAATGTGGGAATGAGCCATCTATTCTGAACATGGTGTACTATTGTCGCCCACCCCCCATTATCAACCACTATCAACCTACTCTGAATACTATATATATATATAATTATATAACGCTACATAGCCCACCATAAGCAGGTTCAAAACACCATTCAACTATACTCGCGCCCTAGAACCCACCATGATCCACCATAACCATCCCACTATTCATCGGTGATAGCCCACCATCATCACCATCATCATCATCATCACCAACCAATCACTAGCATCACATCAACCACCAGCAACCACCAGCAACCACCAACCATCCATGTCCTCCCCCCGGGTTTCCCCACGGCGGCTGCCAGGCCTGTGGCAACTTGGTCCAGCGCCGGCGTCAGGGCCTCGAGGCGTCGCAGCAGCGCCTGGAACTCGCGGCGCGGTGGCAGGAGGCCTTGCGCAGGTTGGGCACCGCCGTGCCCACGCAGGCGCCAGGGGGGTGGGCTTCGGTTCAGGTTGGGTTCAGGTTGGTTGGGTGAGGTTAGGTGAGGTAAGTTGGTGAGTTGGTTGGGTGGTTGGGTTAGTTGGTTGGGTGATCAAGAGTGCTTAATGATGCTTTTGACAAGCATTCACGAGCAACACTAGGGATGTACCAACTGTAAGCGGTCGGTTGGGCTTCGGTATAGCCTGTTGGGATGGTTGATGAAGCTTCATTGCGATGATTCACCGTGGAGACCATCGAGCTTGTTGGCACACTTTGTACGGTAGACGCATTCTGACCGTGCCGATGTGATCCCAAAACTGGTGGTTTCCCTATGGTCATTGGATGGTCAGTAGCTACCACCATGTCCATGGATCAACCTAATATGAGTGCACCAGCAGTGGGTTTCATATGCTTAACACCATCGCAGTTGGCATCCCAAGGCTCACCAGATGGCAGGTCATCCTATGAGGGCATCAACAATAGGTACACCATACTAGTATGGCAGGTCATCCTCCAAGGGGATCAAGAATAGGTACCTTGGTTGGCATTTTGACCTACTGAAATTTTTGGATGCAAGTTCCCCACCTATGGAGTGCTGCATGAGGAGTCACTGGTTGGCAGCTCAGTGGCGAGGCTATGGTGGATCAGAATCGTCCGGAGGAAGCGAAGGCTGCACTGGAGCGGGTGCAACAGAAGGCCTTCACAGCCAGCCGCTGGGCAGCTGGAGGGGAGCACACCGCTCGACGGGGAGCGGTGGTTGGGCTGCATGAGTGGGCTCAGCTTGTCCGAAGAGCAGGGAATCACCATGAATCACCTATGGTTTGGCTCCATTCAAGAGGCAACACATTTTGAGAAGTGGAAAACTTGTGAGATCCTTTGACTGGGACCATGCTTGAACTGAATTGACAAGTTCGAGCCGGGTGACGTCCCAAGGTTTGGAGGATTTGACTGCTGTCAGCATGGAAGGTGAACCCTGGTGCGCTCGACTGAAGTGCCTTGGTGGATGACACTCTGTGCAGTGTGTCGGTGCCTGGGAACGTTTCCTGGATCCAGTTGATAGTGGTGGTCAAAAATCATAGGATTTAGTGAACTACACACAATTTCATCAATAAAGACAACCTGCTCCAGTGAATGATGACCAAATCAGTAACAACCACAATGAGTTCGGAGTTCAAACTTACAAACTTAGTGGTTAGTGATAGTTAACCATTCGATTGGCTGACGCTCCGTGTTGAGGCGTGCTTTGACCAGCGAAAAGTCCTTCAACCAAAGCGGATGGGCCGATCGCTGCGAGAATGCTTTGCGATCCGCGCTCGAAGACTTTCTCGAGGCACGGCCATTCCCGGGGATCCAAGCAGTTCAGAAACCTGCCAATGTTTGATGCAGCATAAACATGCACAAGCTTATGAAGCTTGGAATTCTAAGGGTGGCTTATTAACAGCGGGTCAGCCATTATGGTCAGTTTCAGAGATGTTGTGTATTTTTGTCCCTGCCTTAGATATCATCGCCAAATTGACGAGCGCGTTTTTTGGCGATCGCTTTTAGCCACAAAATCATGTGCTTATATGTCCCTCAACTTATGATTGGGTTGTATATAACTCAGAATTGTCGATCTTCATCGTGCATTGTACCAACCGTTTCAGACCGTCAGCAAGCCTTGATGACCAGTCTTCACCACCCTCATCCATTCTCGAGCATCATTGCCCACTACCAGCCAGTACTATCTTCGGTGTTTCTGAAAATCAGGGTACCCTAAATGTCCTTTGTAAACCATTTATAGTGATAGACTCAGCATGTTTTTGGTGCATCTACGGCTTAAGAAGCCACCAAATTGAAACTCCAACCACCAATGAACCCTCACGAAGCATCACCGGCGCCTCACGATGTCTCACGTATCCTTGGGACCACAGCCGCGCCCGCCTGCAAGGCTCAAGGGCAGCTGAAGTTTCTGGAGAAGACTTTAGAGCTCATCGCCCAGGACTGCAACTTGATGCTGTGGTGAACAGTTCACTAGGTTAACCATGGTGAATAATCACTGGTTGGTGGTTTTGAACATTTCTTATTTTCACTACTAACTATATTATATAACTGATAAATGTTTGATAACCAGCATATTGTCTAAATTAGCTGGTGATCAACCATCATCAGTTCATTGACGAATGGTTATTAATGGTTGATTAATTGTTGATAGACATATAATTGCCTGAATTAGCTGAGTATTAACATTTATTAACCACTAATCAACCATCATCAGTTGGGCATTTACAAATAGTCTGAAATAGTGGTAATAAACTGTCAATCATGAGTGTAAGCCCCAGGATTTCAATCAACAGGCTTGACCATTAGCAGCTTTATCGATAATGAATGCTGAATGCTTTTAAAATTATTATGAAACCTACGGTTTAATCCCATCTCAGCATTACAGTCTGTCAGCGTGATGCTTTGGTAGAGCTGTTCAGGAGAAAGACCGCAGCTGCGTGATTTGCTACCAGGACAGCTTGAGCGATCCGTGCAGAGTGCGGGAGGGTGGGTTGGGGTAGTGGATGACATGCGGATAGGGTGGTTGGTTGACAAGCAAGTGGTGATTGGGCACTTGAATGTTATGTATTTTTGTTGGTGTCCTTTTTGTTCATTAAGCTGACCATGCAAAATCACTCACACTTGTAGAAATGGACGGTTTCAGAGGGTTTCTCTGGGATTAGAATCTGGAGAGCTGCAATTGTAAGGTTAATCCACGAGAGGCTTCATATCAAAAGCCACTACTGCTAGTGCTTCCCTGGGGGATTTCCACATGAATGACCAACACAGTTCAACTTTCGTGATGTTCATCTGCCCATTTCTTGTATGGCTGGTTGATGCTGGTTATGACCCACCATGCGCACATTAGATCCACGCACAAACTTGGCCTCCAGGTTGCGCAAATTGTCATCCAAGTCACCTCGTGCCGAGTCCAAACACGTCGCTCAGCTCTCCAGGAGAATCTGGAGCTGGAGCAGCTTGGGATCACTCCCTGTGCTCACTACTTTTGTTTGCCCTGCTTAACCCAACAAGTGGAGCAAACTCAGCGTTGCGGAGTATGTCGTCATCCACTGAAGTGCCGAAGTCGAAGGGAGCGGGTGGTCACCATGCGGAAATGAGGTTTTTCTCAAGCCATAAGTTGTCATCCAGTGTAGGAACCATTACAGTAAGAAACTCTCCACCCATAACTTGGGGGGGTCCCTATTTCGGGAAATCACCTAACAGCACAGAGGCCAGGGTGAATTTGCCACACACGGCTCAAAGTGATATAGCACTGAGATGGTTTTCCTCTCAGCCCGCGTCTGGCTTGTCTTCTTGCCGATTATCGGCTAGTGAGTGTTCAAGATTATCACTGTACAAGCCTTATCTAGGTTTACATCTAGATTTACACCGCTACCTACCAATGGTCAAAATGATGGCTTGCAACGGGGCCTTACGGCAAGTAGTGATGCAAGTGTTTGTTCTTCTGGTGGGCAAGATAACTCACCAAAAAGGCTCAGTGGTCAGACATCACCCCACGGTGGCTGCTGATTGCTGGTATGGTCAACTAGGGCTGGAGGATCAAACTCACCGACCATGCGATATCACTTGATCCACCAAATGGGTGGTATTTCGAAATTAAGCCGGTGAATCCAATGTTTTTCTTACTAAGATGGGCATATTTGGGTTGTTTGTTCGGGGGCCGCCAATTAGTCATGGACATGCCCATACATAAACCAGCCCTTTTGGTGGCTACAAGAGGTTACCATGATTCCATGATTGTCAATGTAAATTACCTATTGGTTGGTATCAGTTGTTTGTTTGCTGATTGATTGGGTTAGTTGGTTGGTTGGTCAGGTAATTACTCAGTATTGTACTTTCCAACACACACTACCTGATTCAAACGGGATTGTCCGCGTCACATGGTGAACATCAGTGAACCCCCAAAGATGAAAAACTACAGTAATATGATGTAAGAAATTGATCGATGTACCATAGTGTGCCAAAAAGAAACATCATTCCATGTTCTCACTTTAAAATGGCATCAAGAAAAAAAAGAAACACTGTGAGAATGGAGGCACGGAATCGTTTGAGAATCCTTCGAACCGGAGCTACCCAGCCGACATTCCATACATTGCGTGGGATAATTCTTGTGTCCAAAGGCGCTCGGACATTCTACCATTGATGCACGAGATGAAAGAGGTCCATGCAAGCAACAGCACCAGCAGCGATGCGAAGCAAGGGCCGTACTCAAAGTTCGGCAGCAAGTTGCTCGTCCTGATTTGGGTGGAGAGCATCAGGCTTTGGACACTTGCCATCCCAAGGGAGATCGAGATGTTTTTTAATCTCCAGCTGGCCATGCGAATACCCTTGAAGCAAAATTGTGATCATTTGGTGCTGCGTATACGTGAGACATTTGGTGCTGTGTATACGTGAGACAGAGATAGGGAGAGAGAGAGAGAGAGAAACAAAAAACTGTGCTGAAATCATTTTTTGGAGTCACCTAAATTGATATTTGAACCCCATGAATTCAAGAGAAGCTTGTTTCACCCGCGATGTCTCATCACGGCTCAGCCTCAAAGACTTAAGAGACACGAATTAGATCAAATTGGCAGAAGCTGCAGTCTTCAGCACCAGCACGCATAAAACTCCACGCGTGGTTCCTCAATGTTTTTGAGGTACTGTACCAAGATGAAGAACCATGTTTTATACTATCTATATATTTATATATATATATTTATATATATATATATATTATATATATATATATTATATATATATATTAGCCATCATGAGCCATCATTCATCATCAACCATTGTTCAAGATGAATCAACTATCATTAAGCATCATTCACCAGTATGCTAGCCAGGTTGGGCGCCATTGTGCAGCTCTTGAGGGAGATCAAATCCTCTGATCCCACAGCTGCTTGGGCGGAAGCAGCGGAAGTGGCTGCGCAGAGCTGTGAAGCGAAAGCCACCGGATTGGGCGAACTGGGTCAGGCAGTTAGCCAATTAGCCAACCAACCCATGGGGAATAATAACCAACCAACCCATGGGGTTAGGACCCAACCAACTAATGGGGGATACTGGCAACAATAAAAGTACAGGAAAACAATGGTTGATGATGGGGAAACCAGGGCTGAAAAGTTTTGACCTACAGCCATTTGATGGTGTATCAAGAGCTATTCAGGGTAAGCCAATGGGGGTGATTTAATGTTGGTTCTCGCATTACTGTAGCGTTGGGCTGGTGTTTGTGGGGATGTGCCAGTTTAGCAGGATTCGCTCGATTTGTTGAGGGTGTTTCAAATTAATCAACAAATGTTGAGACAGGGTTGACATTACCGTCCTCTCAAGAACATGCGAAGGCCATCAAAATAGGTTTTGAATCAGGCTTTCTTGATTTGAAATGCACCCTTAATTTGTTGTTTGTGCTTTATTTTCCGAGGCAAAGTGCATTGTTTTTTGCCAATGGGACTCCCTTTTGGCAAACATCGCTCGTGCCTTCAAAGACTTTGGCATCCACTATGCTCGCTTGCACGGTTCTGTCTACGCGCGAACTCGGACGTTAGCAAATTTTCAAGGAGCTCTGACACATCGCCGTGCAATGTCGTAGCCAGCTACCAGGATGGGAATCTACACCGTTTTTTCTAGGGTTTATAATTCAGTTGAAATCACAGTCCCCAGTGATAACCTTAGCTGCACATTGCGGTATCATTATTGTGTTTGGCTGCTTACACATGGCATTTTTGATTTGTTCAGATCTTGTGATCATAAATAAACATCTCAATATGGTCGTTCAAGGCATTTGCCCTGAAAAGACTCTCACAAAACATGCCCCAGATCATTGCGCCAAAATCAGCCCAGCAGATTTGCGACAATGGAATTGCAGAAAACATATGAAAACGCTGCAGAACTTGACCCTGAGGCTAGTAGCATGGTCATGAGTGCAGGATAAACGTGTTGCGGGATTTGAGTGTAGCAGGAGCCAAATCCAACATTGACGTGTTGCTGCTGTCCTTGGAACATAGTGCCAGTGGAACCAATTTAACCTGTGCCAATCATGTGACCCTCGCCTGCAAACAGACGTGTTGCAGAAGAAGGAAACAGTCTCTTTTTGTGCTATTGCTGTGGAATTCTTTGTGATGAAATCAGGCTACATACAGCGCACATTAACGACAATCAGAGATTTAATAAATCTGTTGGAACAATACTCATGGTTGACATAAGACATACAGATTGATCATAGTTACAGGGCTGAATGATCAATCATATCAATAGTTTATTAATATTGTTCATTAGAGACAATCAATGAAAATTCCTTGATCATATTTCACCTAATCTTAAAGCATTATCGATGGAATAGAATAACAATTAGCACAAATCACAGACAATCGCAGCCCTTTACAGCGGTTGGCATTGTTTCCAAGTGGATCGAATGGTCGACCCCCATGTGTCTGCGGGTCCATACCCTGTACACCCGGTGTACAGTACCATCATTAAGCATTGTGTTCCTCTACTATTGTTTGTTACTATCTATTCTTCATGGTAAACATTGACCCAAAGCGTCCCCGCTACAACCCCCTTCACAGAATTAGGAATATGAATATGTATGTTCCAACGTTTGCCATCAACCAGTTGCAGAACATTTGTCACCGAACGTTTGAAACATACCCAGCTACTGTTGGTCTACTGTTTCTATTTTGTTGTATCAATGCTGTTCACCTCTTTTGTTGGATGTTCTTTTTGTTGCTTCTGTTTATCATGTTTATCCCTTTGTGTGTGTTTGACATTGAATGTTTCACTAAGATGAAAATTAGTTTCTTAAAATGGTGGGTAAGCCAAAATAGTCATTAGTTATCAACAGTACGTACTAAGCCATCCATTTTGGGGGTCCCCTATTTTGAGAAACTACCCGGGGCTGTTCACATCCAATGACCAAACGATGGTATATAGTGGTTTCTGAAAATAGGGCCTCCAAATCATCCAATATCAACCATTTACAGTAATTGTGATAAACCATCCATTTCTTGGGGTACCCGCCATCTTAAGAAACAACAAACCATATAGGAGCTGTTTAACCATTCTTCTAGGTGATGGTCCCTATTATTAACCATTCTCAACCATTCACATCCCAAAACTCCATCATGAGTAATTAATCAGTATTCATCATCATTAAATATTGTAAGTATAAGTTAGAACCATGCAAAAACCCATCATGATTGGTTCACTATTCCCCCGTATGCATTATTCATATTCCCTCCTATTATCCATTGTATTCCATCGTTAATGCTTATAACCCGTGCCCAACCCCCAACTGAGCCTAACTAATCCCTCAAAAATCCATCCTCCCCAGCAGCTGCTGCTTCTTAGGATCTTGGTGCATCCCATGAACGCCATGACCTCGGAGCAATCCGTAGCCTTTGAGCTGCAGGCCATTGGCCGTGTACGTCGCTGGGGGCAGCCGCGCAACGAGGCGAGGGAGGTCGGGGGTGGTCATGGCGACTCAGCGGTGCAGCACGGGGCGGTGATGACTCTGGTGGTGATGACCCTGGTGGTCAGATGGGGATGGATTGATCGGATGATGCTGACCCATGGAGGTGATGGTGATGTGAGATGGCGACCTGACCCGGCCCGAGTTTGGGGGATGGTGAACTGATGGGCGACTGCGGTGAATCATAAAATTTTGGGATGGTGCAGAATCATGACGCCGGTGAATCCGCTGCCAGGTGCACGTGTGGCGTTTTTGCACCTTGGGAACCATTGAGGACTGGTCGATAGGGCGATGCCATGCTGAAAGGGGTCTCCATGAGCAGCAAATAGAGTCCGATGAGTGGACCAAAATGGTGGTCATGGGTCACAGCTCTGGTCAAAACATGGGTGGTCACCGGCATCGTCAGCTGGACGTCCAATCGGTTGATGGGGGTTGTCCATTGTTTAACCTCAAGGGGGGAACACAGGGGAACATGGCGGAACGCGATCAAGATAGAACAGTCAAAACTTACTTGAAATATATTTTGCATACATACATGAACATGTATATACATGGATTTACATGTAATTATCCATGTATACATCTATTTACAATATACATAGATATGCACTACTAAAGATGCACTGGACAGAGCACTGCATGCACTCCACTGGCGCGCAGGAAGAGATCACCAAGAAACATCAGAAGGAGCTTTGGAAGCGGCAAGGGTGGTGTCTCCAAGGATGAATCTGCTGATAGATTGAGACTGGGTACACTACCTGGGGTTATAACCACTAAAAATGCCAAAAGATAGGTGACAATAGTGGTTAAAAAACTACTGGTTGGTTGTTTCAAGTTGGTTGAGTAATGTGTTTGGTTGAAACCCATTGAAACCCACCCACCAGATATTACATTGAAAAATATATGAAGTTAACTTTCACACGGTCGTCATTTTATATTTGATGCTAGTATAGACATCAAACGCCACAATGATATCTTGTGTTTTCAGATTTGCCACCAGGAATTGCTAACGCTTGATATCCGGCAGGCTAGTAGTAATGCTTTGTTGGAGATTTGTTTGAAACAAACCTGGCAGATGGCTGTATGGGGGGGGATGCTGCACATGAAGAATTGACATTACTGGTACCTCTGTTGATATCGACTCAAGCCAAGCACGCCTTTGTTGCTGCTTGTTTACTTGGCAGGTTGCCTGTTCTGTGTGCGCCATGGATCAAGAGTGTGCGATGACCATGGTGGACAATTTGGTTGCAGATCGTGACGCCGAAGTTGAGGATCGCAACGAAGAGGCTGCAGTGGTCGAATTGTCTGAATGGGCAGTGAAGGAAAAGCTCAGCAGCCGATTCAAAGAAGAGTTGTCGAACATTGTCCAGAAGGGTGGATTGCAGATCGTCACTGACAAGTACCTCCAGGATATTGGGATAATGATGTATCCGATGAGGGTGAAAATCCTGCAGGCCTGCGAGATTAAGCTCGGAGGATGCAAGAAGAGGGTCCGGTTTGGTGCAGTTGAGAGGTTTGACCCAATCCTTTCAACAAGACCATCCGGGAAGTGTGTGTGGTCAGGCATTCGCCAGAGCGAGAAACAACTGAATAAGGCTGCTGTTTCAGCAGCCTTCAAGACCTGGCGCTTTTGCGCCACCGGAGTGGATGGAGAGGAAGACGCGGCACTTGTCCAAGACTCTTTCGAGGCTTGGAGATCAAAGCCGCCAGAGAGCGGCATGTTTGAGCAGATCTTTCAAGATTTGCTCGAAGGCATTGGTGCCTTCTTCTCCACCATTCCGTGTTGCGGAGCGCGGTCGTAAAGACGGAGTTCTTTCTCCGCTGCAAATCTACGAGTCAATGTACATGTAGTGGGGCAGAGGAAGATTGAAAGAATTTGAAAGAAGATGATATAGGATTGAAATATCTTGAAATGCCACATCGATTGAATACGCTGTCATCTGAGATCAAGGACATGGACTTTCAAAAAGTCCAGCGAAGTTGGCAGCCGAAAAAAGAAACGCACGCAGCATGCAGATTACATGTTTGCAATTAAACGTTGTCATTTGACGGAGTATCCGCGCGGCAACCTGCGCTATCACACAGGGATCATGTATGCTTTTGTCATACATTAATACATGAGCTGGTGGAAGAACGTGCCAAGATAAATATCAGCGGTGCACCATTGGCTTGGTTTGATCACTGTAATCGTTTGAAATCATTTGAAAACTATTTAACACTATGGCAGAAATATAGAGAACTAATTCATAAACGTATGCTTCTTGACCAGCAGATTTGTATCGATTCATATCGATTCTGTCAATCCCATATGTTGAATGTGTTGCTGTACTTAAAACTTGTATAATTTTTGCATGGATGTTTCTCAAAATAGGGGTGCCCCTAAATCATCCTTGATATCCAGCATCGATAGTAATAAGCCAACCATAACTTTGGTGTACCCCTATTTTGCGAGACCGAGGGCTGTTTGGTTGGTTACCTCCTATTTTCTTAAATAGGGCTGGTTCAACCACCAACGCTACTAAAACTATCACTTTTTAGGGGAGTTATAACAACTCATGGTATGTATCTCGCAAACTAGCCTGGAAGTAGAAAATCTGCTAGATATAGAATGGTCGTGCCTAAAAAATGACGATTTTCAGCGCAGCCAGGTTAGTTTGCCAAAGGGCCTATAGGTACCATGAGCCCCCAAAACCATCATTCTTATGGGTTATGACCCATATTTTGGAGGGTAAAGCCCTACCTTTTTTAAGGTTTTGGGAGCCCTAAAACGGTAGACATTATAAGTAGAGTCCATGCCCGGCATGCCCGTGTTTCCTCGGGCGCCCAGGAGATCTATGAAAGCGGGGAAAGCTTCGTTGCTTCCCAACTGGAGGTGCCGTTCATGTGGGTGATCCGTCATGGGGAATGGTTGATAATGGTTGATAATGGTTGATATTATCTAATAAGCAACAATGATGGGGATGATAGTAGCTAATCAACAAAAATGGTTATTAATAGCAGTAACGGTTAAACTGTGATGTGATGACTACAATAATGGTTTGGAATGGGGGATAAGAAGAAACAAGAATGGTTAAACATGCTGATAGTGATTCATAAGCCTAAGAAAAAAACTGGTTGGTGCTTTTAGACATGGTGAAGAATGGTTAATAATAGGTGCTAATTTCTAGCAATCATGGTTAAACACCTACTGGTTTGTGCTGTGGTTCACATTTTTTGTTTTACCACTTGTAGTTATCAACAAACATTTGGTTGACAAACGCACATATTTTTCAGGTTCAAACCACCAACCAGTTGGTCCATGAACAATATGGTCCCTGATATTGGTTCTTCATGTATAGACTTATTATTAGCAACGGGATGATCAACCCAATTTGATGGATGATGGTTTATTACTGTGAAGAGAAGTAGTGGTTTATCAGGTCCAATAGCCGTTGATGCTAGTGTAGGATCTTCAATCCTTGTGGCAAATGTATGAATTGGAAGTAAGTTCTTAGACCATGGTTGATAATTATTTGAGACATTGTTAGGAGATGACCATCGGCCCACAAATACGTTGGTATGACACATGCATGAATAGCCATGCGTTCATGAATTGGTAAATGAATCCAACTGGGTACAATAGATGTTTGCCCAGAATCTTGTATGACATAAAACATATACTACCTGCATCATCGTGATTCCAAACCAGGATTCCATATGACACCAGAGAACTCGTTGTGGTGATGCCGCCAAACATCTTGGGGGATTGCCTTGTAGAGGAGTAAGACCTTGCATGACATACACCTGCCACCTCTGCTTGTGATATTTCGTTGTCGGCTTTGCTCTCCCATCATGGTTGGTTGTAACCGCCATGTCTTCGCCAATCTTGACCAAGCAATAGCAATGGAAAATTTAGCACTAGATATACCCGTGCGACTCCATGTGTGACGTGATAGCTAGTCCCATCACCGGATGCGATAGGTCCACAAGGACTTGCCTGAGATCTTACAATGATGTAGAAGGAAGGGAGGTCCATATCAAAAAGTCATCCGTGTTTGGGGGTAAATCAACACAGTTGTGAAATGGGGGGATTGTTTATTGAGAATTGGATTTCCCATTACTCTGTGAACACTTTGAGGTCCTTGCCCTGGCTGCGTTTGTACTGTGGCTGTAAGCAGGGAATGATGCATGTGGCGGTGGCGCACATAGAAGAACCAAAGCCATGACAACAGCCACTGGAGCAAACCTTCATCAACAATGACAAAGACTCATATGCTCTTCATCAAACTTATGAACCAAGCTCAACAAGGATAGGCACCCTTAAGTTGTCCCTATCAACTTGACCTTTGAACATCTCTAAACTGAAAACAAGTTATTGATTATTTCAAAACTGAGCAATCCCACAGAGACTCTGAACTATGACAATGCGACAAAATGGGTGCTGTTGCGTTCCATCGCTGGTGAACATGTTGTGCCAGGCGCCTCCAGTAGAAGATGCCAATAGTCTCCTTCTCAGAGTGCTGCAATGCAGGGTCCTGATTAATCGCTACTAGGACGCTTGGTTCGGTTGTTTCGTTTGTTTGTCATTTCTTGTCCTAACAACTGATCTTCGGCTGTTTGTGAGATTAAACAAACAACTGATTGGTTTTGATCTCGTTTAGTTGTTTGCTTCACAAGTTCTTGTTTTTGTCTTCCTGCAACAGCTGCGACCTGGCTGAGACAGCCTGGCTGGCCATAGATCTGGTAGGATGTTAATGTGTTTGTCCATCTGATGGTGGCTATTTAGAAGATGGAAAAATGAAAAACACCTGTTTTTTGGGGCCCGGCCTTTTTGGACAAAGACATGATGGAACCAACCATCAACGGCAATCTTCTTTTGGCAACATTGCGAAGTCACAGCCGATTACTGCTTTGAGATGATCATCAACCATTCTTGTTGGTTATCGACCCCTAGCATTAACCATTGTTAATGGTTATAAGCCCTGTAGAACCTGTACGGAACCACTACCACTAGGCATTTTCCCAAGCATTCTTGGTGCAGCTGATCATGTCCCAGCCCCTTGTGTGAGGTAAGCGACCTCCAAAGAGGAAGCGAGGCGAAGAGTTGGAGTTATGAATCCATGGATTTGCCGCAGTGGCTCATCCCCATGTGGATCCTGGTGAACCAAGAACCACAATGGGGACGCTCGTAAGCCAACTGTATGGGTGATCTTGGTTGAATTTGCCAAGATCTTGGTTTAATATAACCACAATAGCCAACTGTATGGGTGATCCATTTGCCAAGAAGCCCGGCTTTACTGCAAATCGTCGTTGATCCACTGGGAAATCCAGCTGATCGACCACTTGTGTGGTGTATTAACAGCTGGATTTCCCAGTTGAGGATGGTACTCCGTTGTGCAGAGAAGGCAAGCCATTGAGCCCCAATGGCGATCATCGATCTCACCTCACAACAAGAAGCTGATGAGCTCATGAAGCATGATTGAAGCCGTGAGTTTAACCCATGATCAATTGCAATAATAACGAATAGTAATTGGCCATCATGGTTAACAGGCTCACGATCAACCATGATTGATCCGATTGTTAATCATCTTCAAGCATTTGCGGCGAACAAAGCTGTGTGTGTGTGTTTGTGTTTTTTTAAGATTTGTGCTATATCCACTATTGTGCGCGGTTTTCAGCCACGGGTATACACGATGAATCCCCCCACTGAAGCGCGAAGTGTTGGTACGTTGACCATGGATGAAACGATTCATCAGCTGCTATCGTTATGACTTCTCTTCGTCACTATGCTTCTTGGCTTGAATGCGAGGGTAAGATGTGACAACATACACTTATTCTATGTTATCATCCTTTGTCCATTTCCGGATTATATTTAATCATTATCGAGGATTTTTTCCACTAGTAACCATTATTAACCAACAAATCTGTAACAGTCAAAGTCAATGATAAGTCCCCTAACTTGAACCAAGCGTGGTCCGGTCTCACCTCGTTCAGGTAGAGTTGCTGAAGCGACGTCGGGCTGCCCAGGAGAAATGATGCTCATACAGAAGATTCACCCATGTTGGCATGCTACTTATGTATACTTATCACGAAAGCTAGCATCAGCTAGCTGAAGTTGCTCTTGCTTTAGCAAGTAATTGGCAGGGACAGGACCTCCAAAAGTCACAAATCATTGAATAATTCAATTCTAATTCTCCCCTGGGTCGTTTTTGTAGTGCTACAGTTTCCATTTGTTGCAGCTTTCTTCAACAAAAATGAATGCATTCAAATCGTTGTTTGTTCTTCCAGTCAGGTCAGTTGCCATACTAGCTTTCGGCACCTACCCCTGGCCTCAAGTGTGGGTGTTTCGCAAATTGGGGGACCCCTAGAATCAGCCATGTATGATCTAAGAATTCGGGATGGGATGCTTCTGGGATCCCCTGTTTAGAGAACCACCTATATGGCTGTGAGGTCATAAAAATCACCATTTGTTTCACGATATTGAAGCCACAAGCTGCTTAAGTTCATGAATCAGTGATCTACAAACATATTTGCCGAAATTCATACTGAATATAGTCTAGTAAATTAATGTGACTTAGCAATGAACCGTATTTTTCTGTTTGATATCGAAGCCACAACCTGGTTATGAACGAGTCAGCCACTGAGACAGATGGCCGTGGTGCAGGTGGCCGTGTGCCAAATGTGGCCAAGCAAATGACCTGGGCGCCTTGTCGTGCTCCTGTGGTGCCAACCGACCAGGCGCTCAGCGGTCTTCCGCAGCTCCAAAATGGTGCTCCAGTGCCATGGATGGTCGACGCATGGATGGTCGTTCAATGATCATATGGCTAGGGTCAATATTAACCAACCAATAATGGGGGATGATAACAGCAATACTAGGGAAAACAATGTTTAATGATAGGGGAACCAGATGATGGTTGATTAGTGGTGATTCATCATTAGGTCATAATGCATAGTGTGTTGATGATTGTGGATGATGGTTGATGATTGATGACAAATGATGGTGGATAATGACGATTGATGGACATAGCCATGGCATGAAACAGCTATGGTTGATGATGACCACAACGGATAGTTCAGACGGCTCATGGAAACAGCTATGGTTGATGATTACATACATGTGGGCACAGTCATGAACTCAGCGAGACTTACAGAACCATTTGGTGATTCAGTGAATCGGAAATTGTTGCTGACCAGGCTTGTAGTCATGGATGTCACCCCGGCTGCGATATGGAGCTGGTGGGCTGTGATGCTTGTTGTCCGATGGTGGTGTCCCAACACCAAAGCGGTGTCCTCCGATGACTTAGGTGATGGTCCTCCATGGCAAGTCAAGATCCCCAAGTTGGGGGGAAACCTTACCATCCAACAGTCACAATGTAGGAAAATGTATAGGCGGGCAGTGATAATCATAAATGTTCTCAACCACTGTACTTCCTGTAATGCCAATTAGTGATGTTAACAACAGGGGATAAAAAGCAATAACAATGGTCTACGGGAGGGTGTAACCACTATTTCAGCCGGCGTCCTTGTCGACTGTTACCGGCAAGTTCCTGTTGCATCACAAATATTTGCCCGTACAATGACATATAGAAAAGCACAAAGATACACTCTTGTGCTTACTTTGATCCGTCAATGATCAATCCTCCGCCTTTTGTTGTTCTACATTTTTAAGCACTTCTGGTAGTCAGGTCCGTCTACAAAATCACGGACATAATAATCATTTCATTCTGAACCTGCACAATCAACCATTTTACGATCGTTAAGAATGACGCTTTATCAAGCAGATGGCATTCATGCACATTCAACGACCACAGCAACATGATATTAACAATCCGGCCAGAGTTACGCAAATCAATAGTGATATTCCTTCAAAACTTGACTTGGTCCTTCGTTTTGGATGAATCATTAGTTCTAGTTTTTTTGTTGAAGGCGGGTAAAGATGATTCTGAGCTCCAGTGTTTTTTGATAATTAGCTGATTAGCAATACTGTTTACGACAAGACCCAGCATGTTTATGGAAAAAAAACAACTGATTGGTAAATTTCAGTCTAAGCATGATTGGTAATTAAGTTATTTACAGTGCTTCGGTTCACAAGTTTTGACGATCATGGTGTTGTTGATAGATGACTACAGTATACATGACATGTGCTTTTTTCACCAATAACGCGTTACCAAGTACTAATACAGTAATTGATGGCAACAAAACATCAGTGGTAGCCTCAATGTTTTACCAAGGTACCAATGATACTTTTATGTTTTGCTGCTGGATAATGGTAAATATGCCTGTAGGTCAAAACTCTGTACCCCTGGTTCCCCATCAGCAACAGGTTTCCCTAATATTGTGGGTTATTTTCCTCCATTATTGTTGGGTTAATTTTGATCCACATCCATAAAGTTGTTCATTGGGATTTGGATCAGGACTTGTCCCTGTACAAGCGAACGCCAGGCCTGAAGTCTTCGTCAGCAGAGCGCTTTCAAAAACTTCATGCGCCTCGGAACAGATTCCCGATGAACCATGAGATTTCCAAGGGATATGAACCATGAAGCCGTGGCTTAAGGTCATATCTTATAGCAAATGTATGTTTTGTTTACCTCTATTCCGACATGTTGTTAACCATTTTGGCTTCTTGAACAAATAAAACACGTGGTCATGATCTATAATTTGCTGCTTGGTGGTTTTAACGTGTTTCATTTTCCCTGTTATTAACACATGGTTGGTTACTTGACACATATTTTTCATAAGGGGTTGAAACCACCAACCCAGTTTGGCTTGGAAATGATTAGATGTGATGGGCGTCCGATTGACGGAGAACTAGCTGATGGATTTGAACATGTTGTTATTTCTCTACTATTTGGGATGGTCGGTTGATTAACAAACATATTTGGTATAGGCTGGTTCGACCACCGCCAATCAGAGAAGGGCTGCATTTTTTAAAACCTGTTTTGTTGCATTACCGTTGAAGAATTTGTGACCTGAAGCGAACAACACGTAGAGGATATTACGAAAGCTCCTACGAAGATGCACAGTTTTAAGGGGAATCCTGGAAAATCATCCATTCCATTTTGGAGCAAACAAGACAATGTTGAAGGACAATTTTGAGTTCATTCGGTGAATTGCAAAGACATGCGAAACATAACAGTTCTCCATGAAATTTACCTTCCATTTGCCATCAAACTACCGTTGATTAAACTTGAGACAATGTTTCAACAAACATGACTAACAAAACTACTAACCAACCATGATTAATTATGGAATATCGTTGGTTACTTTTTTCATTCATTGTTGATGATTTTCCTTTGTGGGATTGGAGATTGCTGGCACGATTACCAGAGTGGGTATATACGTCATCTTGAGCAAATACAAAGTTGGGAACCTCATTGACAGCACTTCTGCTGAGCAATGTAAGATTGCAGGGCAAAAGACAGAATGTCATGAAACTCTCTAGGACTCCAGAGGTTGCACTTCCTACAGTACCTCATTGGTGAATGTTTACAATCACTTCAGACCTAGTAGACCAGTACCGTACTCTACATCACTTAACCTGCCCTATAATCAATGAAAGACATGCATGCCTTGGTCGACGATTTTTTGTGCGTTCCACGAACAGGCATGTCGTAAATGTCCTAAGCAGGACAGAGTGGTAATATATGGTAACCAGTTTGCCCAGTTGCATATAGCCCGGATGAACTGGAATCAGCCTGACATATAGTGCATACACCTATGTTCAACTGGCGTATAGGTACATAAATTTGTGGGTACCTCCACCCACTACTTCCAAATTCTAGCAGCAGATCCAGTGATTTCGGGGTAGCCACGCAAAAAAGCAAAGTACCTTCGTACCTTTGAGCAGTTACTCCCTTTCAAGAGTTGGGTGCTTGATCCTGTTCAGAGTGTGCTACATATTCATCCCTAGATAACCAGAAACATTGAAATCATACTCAGTAAGAAAGAGATGTGTAGATACACACACACATGTATATAGACTGCATAGCATGCTATTGATGTGTATCAATTATGAATTTTGATATACATTGATATTACATGTATCATGAATGTTACATACTGTGTTGGACATGTGCAAAGCTCGAGAACAATCTAAGTCGCAAAACAATAATGGCTTTCCTCTTGGTTTCCTTTGAGTCTCGGCAAGCTGCCCCAGGTTCCTGCGTCCCTTTGCATCGACCTGTGCCCATCCGATGATGATCCGACCTGACTTCCATGGACTTGGCAATTCTGTGGCAAGCCACCAGGTCTTGAAAATCGATGAGTAGTAATCTTGTACTGGTGGCTAATGCTGGTGTATTATATAATGCGAATGAAGTCCCAACAGTTCACATTATTGCACTTATATAATTCTTTATGAATATGCTGAGATTTGATCCATGTGCCATGGTGGATTTCTGGTGGAAACTTCCCAGCAATGGGCCCTGATCAACAGGGACCCGCGTCGAATCGGTCAGCAGTGGGCAAAGTCACTCGATTGCTGACACAACTGCGATGGCAGAAAACTGTTCGGACAGCAGGTTCAGAAGCCCCGATAGATTGATGAAATATGAGCCATTATCGATGATACCGGACAATCAGCAAAACTTACCGGTCAGATAATTCAGATCAATTATTGTTATTAATTCAGATCAACTATTGTCTCAGGTTGGTTTCTCATAACTCCCTAAGACCCATTCAGGAGACAGTCTTCGGATGGTCTGAGTTGTTTTTCCGGGGCTTCAAGTGTGTGGAAGTGCTGGGGGTGAGCGGTCGTGCTGCAGTTGCACTGGGACGGTCAGTTTGAATGGTAAGCTGAACTTTTTTAAAGACAGAACATATCCATGCCAGTGTCAGTTCAGCTATTGTCTTAAATCTCTGGGACTCTTTGCACCATTAGCAACAGATGGTGTGGTGTCAAATTGCGAACTCTTCCGACTTCTTTCTGTTTGATCAAGATGAAGATGCAAAACTACATGGTCCTTTGAACGTTTTTTCTCTTCCTCACATTGTAGCGATAGTTGATAGGGCACATTTTGTGCACTGAATGTCTCCAACTTGTTGGGACAGCCCATGCACACAGAATGTTGATATGTTATCCCCGTCTGAATGGAACTTCCTACTGGCACGCTGAATGTGTCAGCACATACCATGTTGCTGGATATGGCTAGACTCAGTGGGTTTGTTGTGAAATTGTTTGTATATCCTCATGTGTTTTCTCCTTATCTATAACTACCAGGATGGATACCTATGTTATCCATGATATAGCATGGATAACCCCAGCATGTTGTGAGGACACATCGGCACCCCAGGTGCTCCATTCTTCCCACGGTTACCAGCGGATCTCCCCTGAGGCCTGGCTGGCGTTTGAACAACATCCAGAGTGCCTTGACCGTACGAAGCTCAGAGGCGTGCTATGCTGCTGCACGGCTTCGCTGCGGGCGCGGCGGTGTTGAAATGTGAAGCTTGGAGGGAAGTGGACTTGAGGGATTTTGAGGGGGCTGGGGGCTTGTGACTTTTCAGGCCTTTCAACTCAGTCTTTGCACATCGGTCGAACTTTTTGATCCAAGCTGCAGAGAAGTTGAACCGGAAGCTTTACGATGCGCTTCAGCAAATCTTTACTGAGGCCCGAATGCGAGAGTGGCACAATGATCCATCTGCAAAGCCGGAGGGTATGTCCATGCCACCTGAAACACAAGAATTGTTTGGATCTCAGCTACTTCAGCAGAAAATGTTGCAGCTTGAAACACGCTGAACAGTTTGCGTTTAATCCATCTAGCCTGGTAAGCTATTTGAAGCAATAGTCGAGCGCAGGGTATTTTTCATATCATTGCCGATAAGTATGCAATTTCTCTTCCAAAGCCGGACTGACCCACACAAGAAGCTCTTGCAAAGACGTGTTTTTTCCAAGAGTCTCAATCACATCATGATGAGAGTAGCCTCCAGACAAAAACTTGCAATGTGAGCAGTGTATGGTTTGATATGGTTTGATCATTGATGATTCATGAGCCAGATTAGATATCAACAACCAAAAGTCATCAATTTGGATATCTCACGAGAACTCCAACATAGGCAAGTCTAATCATGAGTCCCAGCATCATTCTTTAACTCCTACCTTGACTCAGGTATCCTCGACATGTTTTTTCCCGGATTTCACTGTCACCGCCTAGGCTTGAATATTGCACAGCAGTTGGGCTCGACGAACTCGCAGAAGAGGGGGCCAGCCTCAGCTGAGCCAAAATTTGCGGCTCGCTGCTGCCAACACGTGGGGTAAAGCACTGGGTGTTGCTGTGGCACAGATGTCCAGCTGAAGTCTCAAAACAGCGGGGGTTGTGACAATACTGAGCAGAAACTGAGACTGAAATGCTTTGTTGAGACTGATTAGTAATGGCATCACGATGCAGAAAAACATCGAGCTGCAAGATACAGCAGAACCATGGGGTTGCTGTTTTGGCCCAGCAGAGTTATGCCACCCAACTGTTGGTAATGTCCTGAAATGATGCCTTCAGCTGTGAATGATGATGTCAGCTCCTTGAGATTCAGCGGATGAGATCGGTTCCTCTTCGCCAAGCGCGGCTCACAGCTACCTTTGGCATCTCCTTACTGTTCTCCATCAATGCACTGGTGGCCTTTAGCCTGTCACCAAGTTGGCATGTGCCCCCGGAGCTTGACGCAGTGCAGGAGTTTTTTGAGGAAGACTTCTTGGGGGTAGAGTCTTCCAAATCCTCCCAGTCCACCTTGTTCTTCGTGGCAGGGTCCCGTGGCATTGCAGCTTTTGAGCTCAACTCCATGCAGCAAAATGAAGCGAAAAAGCTCCTGGAACTCTTGGCCAATCCCAAATGCATCAAGGTCGGTGTGGATTTGGCCAAGCTTTTGGATGAGATCTCCCAGCACCTGCCAGGAGAGCTGGTCCTTGAGTCCTGGGTCGACCTCTCGGAGTATCTCTGGGCCAACTCCATCACTTCCACGCGCAGCGGTCTGCAGGACCTGCAGATGCTGAAGCCCACAGGGTCCAAGGCTCCAGTGGCTGGAGCAGCTGCAGCCTGTCGGGACCTTTGGCCCAGGGCACAAGGCTTGGTGGCCTTGCAGGGTGCTAAGGATGGATGGAAGACAAGCAGATGAGCTCCATAGATCTCTCGGTGGATCATTGCTGGAGCCACCGAGAATGGTCGGAAGCCGTCAACTATCAACTCTGCTGCCCAGGGGCTACGACAACAAGCAAGGAAGGTCGGGAACGGGGTGGGAACAATTGGGAACTTGTCCTCATTATGGGAACGTGTCCCCAAACTTAATGGTTGATAAGATGCTTGTTCTTCACGACCTGATACAGACTCGGAATATACAAACCCATAATGTCATCAGGGGCTTAACGTGAAAGGATGGTTCAAAATGCTGAATGTCCACCCATTAGGGGGACAGATTTCAATGGGTTGAACCTTTAGGGTTGAACCGAAGCGAAGATCTAAGTCGGCATGCAACCGGTTGCCGTGTGCGCTGTGGAGCCCTGGTCACTGGGATTCGGTATTCTTCGCAGGAGTAGTTGCCGCTTCGGGATCAGCCGGTTCCCATTGAGTGAATCCTTCGTAGATTCCTAGATTTCAACCAATCCGTAGAACCAATTCTATCCAGAAGCCAAGTCAGTTTCTCAACCAACTATGGGGTTCCAACATGCTACAACATCTACCACCAACCATGGGGTTCCAACCAGTTCTGCAAACAACTGTTCTTTGCGAACGGACTTTGCATATTTATCCAGCTGACCAAAAGCTGCACGGGTATCAAGCAGAATCGTTGGTTAGCCATAAGCACTACTTTTCTCAACCAACGATTTCTTGAGTAACTGCTAGTTTCTCAAAATAGGGGTACTCCTGAATCATCCAGCTTATTACTGCAGTCACTTATTTACAGTAATAAACCAACCAGTATGGCTATTATTACGATTATCACTGGTTACTACAGATTACTACAGTATTATAACTGGTTCTTTGTCACAACTGTTAAAACTGGTTACTATCACAACTGGATACTATTGAAAACTATACTTACTATCATAACTGGATACTATTGTAACTTGAGGTTCCCAATTTTAAGGACCACCCAACTTGACCTTCCTGCAGGCTGTCTCAGGCTGGCGAGGCCCTGGGCGGTTGCTGGTGGCAGGAGACCATGGAAGCCGATTTGTAGTGGATGATGGGCGGTATAACCTGCCACAAACGACATCTATTGTACGGGTGTTTCTCAAAATGGTTGTTTATTACAGTAATAAATCACTAATCACTAATGATTATTACTGTTGGTAATGATAGTAGATATGGATGTTTCTCAAAATGGAGGTACCCACCAAAAATGGTTAGTTTAGTACTACAAATGGTAAAGAATGGATGATTTGGGGTTCCCGTATTTTGAGAAACACCCTTATGTATCATCATGATATGGGTTTACAATGGTTTTTAACCAGCAGCCATGATGAACATGGTGTTGATCATTTACACTTAATCATGGTGAAGCATGTTTGATGCTGATTGGCGATGTTTGATTGTAGTGGTCACTATTGACCACCAACAATATCCAAAACATGTTGATCATGACTGATGATATGAGCTTGTAACCAACAAGAGCAGCACCAACAATGCTGTGGCTGATAATTTTGAACGGTTTGCTAGTCCGCCATAGCTATGGAGAACTCCAAAAAAAATGCGGCTGGGTGCTACATTGATGATTATCGTTGAAGTGTTTTGTTGTTCGAAGATAAGCGCTCAGAATCTCAGGAGTTTCAGCTGTGTATTGTGTCCACTGCATTTCAATTTTTGCAGCATGACGTTTCAGTATAAACCACTTGTTTGGGGGTTTCATTGCTGCAAGATGTGTATTGCGCACTAGCGATCCATAACCTCGATGCAACTGACGAATTCGGCATGCTGTGCACTGCCTGTGTTTGTCTCAAGCAACCTGAAACTGCTGGTCTGACGACCACAGACAACCACAACTACAGTAAGTTCTCCAGCCAGAGCCATGGCTCAGATGAAGACAATGGCCAAGCCACTGTTGGGCCAGGCAGAGGACGTCGCAGAAGTTCTGTCCTTTGAAATCAAGGGAATGCATTGCAAGTCTTGCGTGAAGAAGGTGGAAACAGCTTTGAAAGACTTGGACTTACTATCAGTGAAGCTTGAGTTGCAGGCTCCAACAGGCAGGTTGGAGGTGTCAGTGGATCCCAAGCGGGTGGAAGAAGTCGCCCATCTTGTGCAGACAGCAGTTGAATCTCTTGACTTGCAGATCAGCCCAGCTGGGCATCAAGCAGGTCCCTCTGGAAGCCAGGCATCTCTCTCCGAGCCTTTTGAGTTTGAGGTTCTGGGCATGAAATGCGGTTCCTGCGTCAACAAAGCTGAGAAAGCCATTAGAGCAGTCCCGTGGCCTCCCGTGAGTGAGGTCAGAGTGAACCTGCTGTCGGAATCTGCTCAGGTGCGACTCCAGCAGGTGATGGAAACAAGCAGCGAAGTGGAAGAAGCCGCAAAGGCCTTGCAGGGAGCCTTCCAATCTGTGGGGCTGGAAGCCACTGTCACCAAGAAACCACTTCCAACCAGAACCGCTTCAAGATATGAAGGTGGCTCCAAAGTTCGGAGGGTCTTTGAGTTCGAAGTCATAGGGATGAAGTGTGGCTCTTGTGTCAAGAAGGCCGAGACTGCTCTCAGAGCCATTGCATCGCCCCAGGTGGTAGATGTGAATGTCAACTTGCTGGCGGAGTCCGCCATGGTGGACTGAGCTTTGCATGGTGGCAACTTTTTTTGGCATTTTTCCCGATGATATGGCATAGGTTCTCAAAATAGGGGACCCCCCAAATCATTTGTTGATATCATGAATAGATATTAAGATATTAATAGTGATATGATATACCAACCATTTTTGGGTGTCCCCTATTTCAAGAAAAAAACCAAATTAGTTGCCTAAATCAATGCTGGTGTTGACCCACTTCCATCATGGACTATGGTTGGATCATGTTGGGATCGTCTGGCTGACCAGCTTAGCAGTGGCCGTTTCGACTGACCACCAGAGACTATTTGCTGTCATCATTTGTCATCCCATGAACTGGGAATCTATGTGAACCTGGCATTGCCGAAGCCTGAACCGTTAATCTGGGTCATGCATGGTCATGGTCATGCGCAGAAAAAAACGAAATGTTGATGAACTTAATTAATTATATCTCATTACTAGACCTATTTTTTCCAAAGATCAATCATTTTCCCGGTATGATTTTTCCCCATATGAGTTGCAATGATTTTCCAGTTCATCCTCCATGAAATTGGTTGGCTAATATTGACCCATATTGATCCAAAGCCATATTAGTTGCAATGATTTTCCTTCATGGTTAATATTGACCCATAGCCATATTTCAAACCCAATTATTGGTTGGCTAGTATTGCCCCGTTGCCCTTCAAACCCCAGACTTGCCCCGTTTTCTCCCAGGTGGATGTGCTGGTGGATCCCGCGGAAGACCGGGCTGCGGCTGTTGAGGCGGTCGTGGGCGCCTT
>VSDK01008670.1:328383-377944 GCA_009767595.1 Symbiodinium kawagutii | reverse complement strand
TGAATGTCCATACTGCAAACAAAAATATTCCAGAAAATATTTGTGGAGACATATAAAGATACATCAAGACAACGGCAATGAAATCAATGTATGCACATCCTGTGGATGCAAAAAGACAGAAGAACATTTTACCTATGGCACTCTTTCTTGCAATGAATGCATTGAAAATAAAAGAGCATACAACCAAAAAAAGTCAGATGAAATCCACAAATTATATCCTAAGACCTATTGTCATATATGTAAGCGTTTATATAGAGATATTAATTGGGAGAAGCACCTTGAATTTAAGTGTCAAAAAGTGTGTTTAGAAAATCTTAAAAAAACAAATTCATAAATTTCTTTACAATTTTGATAAAGATATTAAAAAATATTTTTATCATCATCATCTTCATCTACATCATCTTCATTTCATCCTTTTTCCCTCCCCCCTTCATCATCATCATAAAGAACGTGGAGTATAAACATAGGATTACTTTGCTCTAATGGTTTTATGGGTTGATGGTTGAGAGTATGTTTAGGAGGTTGGTAGGAGTAGGACATAGGTTCGACCGTCCGCGCACCGGCTTCATGTCTTGCTGTTCTTTGACTTTTTTTTGGGCATCTTCGACAAGATTGATTAGGTGCGCCTTGGATGGGAGAGAGGGGAACAGGTGGAGCAGTGGAAGCGATTTTTTGCCCAGCGGTCTTCAGAACTTGAGTGTTTCAACCAGAGCTTGGAAGCAAGTCATGTTGGCGACTTCTAATTTTTAGTGCTCAAGACTTGTAGGGTAAGTGCGCGTTGCTTTCTTTTGGTAGTCATCATGTCATCCATTCGGAACATTGAAATCCAGATGGGGCCACAAATCTTCGCATCCAAAGTTCAGTTCCCCTTGGACCTTGACATGAGAACGACCACGGTGAAGAAGGAAGTGTTGAAAGTCCTTTTGCAGAAGGAGAAGGTGGATGCCAAGGAGTGTGGGGACTACAAGTTTTACCTCCGTAGGAGCTGGCTGACCGACTGCGGGCTTACGGGGGAGGTGTATGAGACCAAGCTCCTTGACGACAAAACCAATGCCAAGAAGATTGGCACGGTGCTTCACCAAGGCTTCTACACCCCCCATTCCTTGACTGTTGAGCCAGACGTGCCCTTGGAGAAGGCGGAGAAATACTTTGCAAAAATCCAGATGCTGAAGATGAGGGGCCTTGACGTGGCAGATGCATTGACCTTGGACTATGTCATTGCGATGACCGACCACCTTAAAAGTTTGCTGGGAAACATTTCCCACGAAGCGGTTGAGCTGAGGAACCAAAGGCAGTTGGAGGCAGTGAGGCGTCAGAACCGAGAGAGAGAGCAGGAGGAGGGAAACGAGGAGGAGGAGGCGGAAGCTTCTGATGATGAGGAGCAGGAGGAGGAGAGTGAAGAAGAGGAGCAGGCGAAGGATGATGAAGAGGTTGAGCCAGAGCTTGGTGATGATGTGCCGTCGCCAAGCGGCATGTCTCGCCCAGCCTTTCTCCGTGCAAGTGTTGAGAGTGCCTACCCAGCCACCTTGGTTGAAATCTACGTCTGCAAGTTGGATGACCGAGCAATTATCTTTCAAGGGGCAATGCCGGTTCATCGGATGAAGGTGAAAGACTTAGAGCAGGAGCTTCACGACTTGCAGAACTTGGAGCCTTCAAGCCTTCACCTTTGCTCCTCCTTTGGCGTGCCTTTGGACAAGGAAGCCATCCTTCACGACATCATGACGCAACGCCACACCGACAGGTTCTACGTGAAGCCCCAGCTTGCGGGAGGAGGAGTGCGCCAGAAAAAGACCAAGGAGCACACGGAGAGGCCCAACAAAGATGCTGTGCTTCATGGACTGCTGGAAGAGTTCCAGAAGGTGGCAGTTGCCACTGAAAGCATGGACGTGAAGACCATCATTGACAAGACGAAGGAGCTCATTGAGCAGAGCTACATCAAGGATGCTGAGCACGATGCCCGTGCGCTCATGGAGGAGTTCATGATGAACATGAGCGTGGAGAAGCTGGAGGAAATCCACGGTGGCAGTTGCTTTGAGAGCACCCGAGCACAGGAGCGCATCCTTGCCATCTTCGACGAGGTTGCGCCATTTGCATTTCCAGAGTTCAACAAGCTCGCTACTATGGTGAGCGATGGCCGTGCGTATCCTTGGACGTTCTTCGAGTTCCTTTTTACAAAGGGATACTTGAGGGGCGATGGTTCGTGGAGCTGGGCTGATTTCAAGAAGACAGTTGAGAACGTTCAGCTCATCAATAAGGTCAAGGAGCGCGAGGCCAAGAAGAGTGCCATGCGCGACTGATGAAGTGCCTGCTAAGACCATTCCGGCCACAGTTTCATTTCAAAAATGAAACAAACCATTTCAGAAATGAAACGAACCATTTCAAAAATGAAATAAAACATTTCAGAAATGAAATGCAACTTTAAAAGTAAAAGGAAAGTAGTGAAACATTCCATTTCAAATTTGACAAGGGGGCGGAATGGCACAGACACAATCCTTGCAGATGCCCACGACGGGTATTGCTGAACAGACCTTTTGCAGACGTGGCGCAAAAAAAAGAAGTTGTAGCTTTTGACACTTTTTTTTGCACTTTTTGTTTTTCACTTTTTTCCGCTCTCCCGCCTTGGCAGGTAGAAGATGGTGTGGTGGAAACCCAGCTGGGTCGGCCTTTGGTGTGGGAGCTTTTTCCCCTTAAATAATTTTTATATGATGATGTTTGGTTTTTGGGGGTTTGGTTGATGATGGATGATGGTTGATGTTGGGTAGGGCGGGGGTGGAGTATAAACATAGGATTATATTGCTCTAACTATTATCCCCTATTACTAGCCAATATTAATGGTTATAAAGCCTATATAACCACCAACTACCAACCAGTTCATTGTTGGTTCATTGTTGGAAGCCAACCTTTGTAAATCCAAGCACCGACCCTTGGTCTAAAAATGCGTCTGGGTGTCCCAGGCAGCGCCCACGATAGACATGGCCCTTCGATTTTGCCTTGCCTGCGGCAGTGCTGGTGGTTTCTACCATCCTCATCCATCCCCAGGGTCAGTAGAACTTGGGGGGTGGTTAACTCATCAATGATCGTTGATCAATGACGGTTAAGTAATGTTGGTTAATGATTAACAAATGATGCATGGTCAACTACTGTTGTGTATGATTAAGCAATGATGGTGAATGTTGATGATTTTGATGCTGGTCTTTGATGATCCCAAGTAGGATGGGAAATACAACGTCTCAAACTGCCCGGGCGGTGCTAGGGGAACTCATTGCTCCAAGCTCGATGCTTGGAGGGCATGAAAACGCAATGCAGCGCAGGGATCCCCCAAAAGAGTAGGCAATTTGGGGTCAATTCGTGTTTGATAATGACCCCAAGTTATGGCAAATATCGAACATGCTTTGTGTTTGGAAGTAGTCTTATCAACATGGTTTAGCAGCATGTTTCCTTTGAACTCGCTCTACCTTTGTCTTGGAAGTATTAACATGCTGATATCATGTTAGATAAAACACATATCATGACTCATGATTAATGACCATTAACCACTATTCACAAGTATCAACTATCATTAATCATCATTCATCCGTATTAACCTTATTTACCAACTAAATCGCACATTGTCATCGATGCAGTGGAATCATCCGCCGGAATGTCATTCGCACCTGTGCACAGCGGGGTTTCAGGGTCTCAGTGCGTACCACGACTATGATAAACCATCCTCAATACGAGAGCACCATCATTAACCATCATAGGTTATCATAACCATGCTTGTAAAATATGGATTTACCATGAGCAAATCATAGGTTATATCTGGTTTGCCATCATTAACCATCATTAACCAACCACTGCTTGGTGCTTGAACCAAACCTATGAAACATATGCGCAAGTCAAGCAAACAACCATAGCTGGAAACACAGTTGGGAAAATCAACAAATGTCAATCAAATCACCATCCAGGTTATATCTGAATGATCATCATTAACCATCATTAGTTAATCATCATTTACCATTAATCATCAACTATCATTAGCATTCGCCATCATTCACCACAACTAATCAACCCTTCCGAACCACAGCCATCATTCACCACTATCATTCACCACTTCTGGTGCCACCACCATCCTGGCCATGGTCACAACCGCGCAACCGCCACTGTTGCGCCTCTGCGAAGTGCACGCCCGTGACACGGAAACGGATGAAACGGTCCTGGCGCCAGCAGATCGACCGGTCGATGCCAGGGTTCACGCCATGGGAAGTGCAACCAACGCCTAGAGCTCTGAGGTGCGCTGTAACACCCCGAGTATTGGGATATGAGAGTGATAGCCAAGGCTATGCTGAGGTTATACGAGGTCATGGCCCATTGAACCTGATAATAGGTCAGGTTTTGAATTGGAATGGCATTGGCAGAGCGGAGGCTGCTGGAAATGGCACTAGCGATCTTAATCATCTTCAGTCAGAAAAAGTTTTGTACTCAGACTTTTCGCACGGTGCCAAGGTCGATATAATTTTATATTCGAATTTCGATTGCTTAGACTGCTTAGACTCGTACTTACAAAATACATATGATTGGTTATCAATATCACTCTGCTGTACTACATATTCAACTATTGAGAACCACTGTAAGCCCGGTGTGGCAGGTTTCACAACTTGGAGTTACCATGAGATACCTATTCCAACTCATAGCTAGAACCCTCATCGCAACATATCCCGACATATCCCGACATTGGGATGTCAGCCGTAGCCCTTTCAAAGGTGCTCCCTGGCCGACCTTGTCGTAGAAGTAGTTCACAGATTCATTGGTCTCCTGCACGTGACATGTGATGCATGGGTCCCTGAAGGTACCTTGAACATCCTCCAGCCATTTGGGGTTAAGAGGGAAACCTTGATCCAGGCCATTAAATCGATGACATTTCCTGGATCAACAGAGCCAGATGCAAAGGATCGTGGAGTCGCTTAGAGCCAAACCTCTGTGATTGTTGCCTTGTGACATGGTCGACAGTGCCTTGATCTCCTCAAAGGAACCGAGTCTCAACATGGTTCTGCACCCTGTCTGATTATCAAACAACTCACCAACCCATTGACCCGTAATCCATCATAATCCTGTAATGCTGGTTCTTGTTGCTTATCAATGTCCATAAAACATCATAAAACGATCACTGGCCAACCACAAATCCAGAGATATTCTTGGTATCTTGAACCTTTCCATGGACTCGCTGGATCCTACTTTGACAGTGCAAACACCCCATTTTTGGAGACTCCCCAAAACCAGTCTGACATAGTCTGACACATCTCTGAGTGGACACCAACAGCACTCTCCGTTTGCGACTTTTGTCTTCGGGGAAAACTGAAACCATCTGACATCGCACCTATCGTAAAGCCTGAGGCAGTATCCTCAAGATCACAACTCTCAGATGGCATTGTATTCAACAACGACTGGATATTGAATATGGGTGTTTCTAAAAATCGGGGACCCCCCAAATCATCAAGTTTTTTAAGCGTTTACGATCCATTTTGGAGAGCCCATATTCTAAGAAACCACCACAGCGCTACTACTACCACTGTTGTGCTAGCACACAAGAGCTGTGCGATGACATCTCTTACCAGGTCCGGAGCCTGAGAAGGTTCAATAGATGATGCTGGGCTTTGTCCCATGGTGGTACCTGTACCCGAACCATCCAACAATAAGTATCAGTATCACCCCAGGGAATCCTATGCAGCTGAGTTTGTCCGTGGTACGAACCGTCCAGCTGTTAACCCGGAAGCCACCAGTAACTTCGGGGTACACCGTGGCTTTCGACAAACCCATTTCATGACGCGCTGTTGGGAAATCTGTATCACCAACAAATGTCCAACCCCCGGAGGAAATTCTCTGGGACTAGCCGCTGACCGTCAGAAGCAACCCCCCGAAACATTGAAACAATATGAAATTAAATGAAATGAAATGCACACTATCGGTTGGAACATGTTGCAACTCCAGAAATGAAGCACACAAACCAAACATAACAAGTCACAATCAAAGATGAGCAACTAAGTCCGAGGCGTTATGTCCGTGTAGGTCATGTCATCTCTTGATTCGCATTCAACGACAACAATTCATCTTTTCGGTGTCATGTGGCTGTGGGTCAAAACCCCGTACCTCTGGTTCCCCCACCATTTACCATTGATTTCCCTATTATTGTTGGTGGAAATCCCCCATTAGTTGGTTGATTTATATTGACCCATAGCCATGTTGGAAATGTACCGAAATGTCTCAAGCAACGTCGTCAGAACACGACTTGAGCCTTACCTCGTCCCGATACAGCCAAACCTAAGTGACACACGGGCCGGGGCCATTCAATGTCTCCAATGGGATGCAGAATGGCGCAACCCCATTGTCAGCAGTTCTACCACTTCCCGACGGCAACACCTCAAGATTGCCTGAAGACCAACAATTGTCGAATTTGATCTGATTGGGATGGCTATGCACAGCCTTCATCATCTTTTCTTGAAGTATGCTTTGCCACACTTCCTATGGGGAAAGGATGGGAGTTGTCCGACCACGACGAGAAAGGGTAGCCATAGCAACATCAGAATAGTCTTTGCGGTCACCGAGATTCTGACCCAGCGCTCTTGGGCCGAGTCGTACATGTAAGGAGTGCGGAGGTTTGCGGATGGGATCTCCACGTCCTGCACCAGCGATAGCATCGACGAATGTGACCACGTCCTGTATGCATATCCACCGCCTGAAAGAAGCCCAAGGAGATCTGAAGGCCCTTCTGAGTGGACTTCATCACAGATCCCACCTCGCCACGTGGAGGTTCTTGAAGCGGACAGCTGTGGAAAGGGGGTTGAGACATGCAGGTTTCTCAAGTTTGGGGTCCCCCACAGCATCCAACCATTTTAAAGTAATTAAACAACCTTTTTTGCGGTACCCCAATTTTTAGAAGCCCCCACGTGTTCAAACACATCAGTGTCTTCAAGCTATCGGAAGTGACCTTCAACTAATTGACTTGTGCATGTGGCGTGACTGGAAACATGCAGACCGGCTGCAACTGGCTAGCACTTGATTATACCTCATTGGGCTTTGTGAGGATGTTCTGGTTTTGGATGACATTGGCGGACTCTGGATGCAAAAAGAGATGGAATGATATTTCTTCTCATTGACTTTGGGGATTTTTGGGAGTGGGTTTTCCAGCTGGTGACCAGGTGGCAAGGCATGCCACCGGTTTTTGTAAAGTCAACTGTGGCGACCCATTCACCCAGTGACCCAGTTGTCACAACTTCAATCGGAAGGTTTTCGGGATACCATCAACAAACATATCCACATGAGCTACCGAAGTCACTACACATGATTCCTCCGTTCTGAGGCAGTCATCATCCCAACCGAAAAATCACTTGATTTCTATCCCAAGACTGATGGGGTGATAGGAACGTATCCAATATGAGAGGATCCAAACAGATTCAGCAAGAATCGCGAATTCGCTTGCTAATCTTGCCATTGTTGTAAACTCCATGTAAGATTGATTACACTCTGCTCATTCTAAACCAAGGCAGGCAGTCTCTATTATGACTGGCAAAGCACTTGAACTTTGCTTTTCAAGCAACGCCAAAGCTGAAATGCCATGAGTGGTTGCCGAAATGTTCACCTGCCCCTGACGTTTTCGCTTTCGATGCGAACTCAGCTCTTGTGGCATGGCACACTGAGCCAGTGGCCAACCACTCATCGATGAAGGGCTGAAAAACGATGAGATTGAACTCTACCTTCGTTGCAGCAGTCTCAAGATATCCTGGTTGGTGGTTACAACCCATCCCGAAACTATAAGTTAATCTATCAACCATCCCAAATGCAAGGGCAGAACACAACAAGTTCAAAACCACCAACCAGTATGGCCCGATATCGAGTCTCACAAGCATCATCCCTTCAAATGGACTGGTTTGCTACTACAGGTAGCAAGTAATTTGTAGCCTCAACCTTGTGCCACTACTTGCCACTACTTTTTCACATTCAAAACATGTTGAAATTTGTGGAAACTCCGACTGTCCAAGTCTCAGACTATGAGCCGCACAGCTTCAATCAGCTGCCCATCGATGAGTTGGTGCTATGGTCGGTTACACAACATATGGAATCTCTATGAATGAGTTTGTTTTTTCAGGTCATGGCAAATCAACACGCTACCTGGCAAAGACCTGCACCCTCCAACTCGTGAGCAACCAGCCTTCACATAAGCCTCTCCACGTGAATGCTTGCCATCACCAGGATAGATCGTTGCATCCTAAGCGCCGAGAAAAGCTTGCCACTCATGTCAGCAATGCCCTGCACACCTACAAGGGTGCCTAAGGTCCTATGGTTTGGGGATGCAACAGCTGCAACAAACACCTCATACCCTCATGCAACTCATTTAAGTTGAATGCAATTTCCATCAATTTCCAAATGTCATGCGGGGATTTCAGAGGCCTGTGACCCAATGCATTGCGATTGCGTCAAAACGAATGGAGTCAGCCGCCATTCCTCAATGGCAACCCTCGCCTTGATGCTGACAAAGTTGTAGAACTCTATGCCTCCCAGCCGGGAACAGCAACATGATGCCACCAGGATGCCACCGCGACCAGGATGCCAACATCAAGCTTTCATTTGTCGGTTCCAAGTATCTCCATTGATTTGGCCCTCCCAGATCCCCTCTATGAGCGAACTATGCGAAAACAAGCATAGAACACGTGCATGACATGTGTGCAGTGGAGTAATTGTGTCAAAGATTGAAGAGCAATGTAACCAAATGACCCGAGATAATCATCTCTCTTCATCTCTCTTCAATATGATTGGCAAATAACATGGCACATAAAATGCACAAAGATAAACACTGCATACTACATCGCACATATCAAACAATCCGATAATACAAAGTGAACTTCTACATGCCCAACGAAAACACAAATCAACAATCAGCTAGCTGGTGATCCACTCGGCCACCAGCTACAAATCAGCCATAAGCCACCTACAACAGCCAGCTTCACCAGCTATAAATCAGCCATAAACCACCTTGAAGCCGGCTAAACAGCTCGGATTGCGCCCACGTCTGCCAAGATACACAAGCCCACATTGGGGATGATACGATCCACATATCGCAACTGGATCTGCCTCGCAACGCGAAGAAAACATCGGTCGCACTACTGACCGCAATGCCAATGGAATTGACTTTACATCAATGACTTTACTTGTTCATCTTGAATGGAAAATTCGGTGTTTATAGGTGTTTACAACAATATAAATCAATACATACATATGTACTTATAAATAAATAAATATATATATATATATATATAAATATACACACATCATTCTATTTCTCTATATCAAATCACTTCCACATTTGAGTCATCTATGCATGATACCTCAATGATACCACTCTCCCGATGGCCAGCTCTGCCAAATCCTCCCTGCTGTGGCGCCTCTTTAGCTGATCTCTGTGGTCGTCTCGAAAATCCTGAAGTCCACGCGTCGCGCAAACAAACGCTGGCAGCTTGGCCGCTTACAACAACGCATCGCGGGGCTCCAAACGTTTCAATGTTCATCGACTACAAAAAATGTAGTGATAACAGTAATGATAGACAATTGATATATATATATATATATGTATATATATATATATGTATACATAATATCAATATAGACGGCAAAGTCGGAAACTTGCAACATCGGCCTAGGTCTTCTTCATGTTCTATTTCAAACCAGTTGGAACCTCTGAAAAAAATGGCAAACAAGTACATGAATAGATGGTGGAAACACATGGCACCTTGATGTCCTGCTAGGAAAAGTGCCTCAACAATATTGATCACACAGTAGGCCCTTCACCATACAGCAAGCCACTAGGATGACTATCTAGTGCATCAGCATAAGTACCTCAGAGTCGATAGCGGCTACAAAATCTTGATTAACGTTGAAACATGTTCTTTTCAATGTTTGGATAATGAAATGTATGGTTTCAATGTAATGAACATGCCCATTTTACAAGTGTTGAACTCTTGTCTTACATTATGTATGGTTGTCAAATGTTGTCAATCTACCTCCCGGTTGACAATCATACATCTGGTGTTCTTGCCATCGTCGCAGTGCTTTATCATTTGATGATATGGGTAGCGCTATGTAGCGCTCAGTATTTCATGTTTGGCTCAATGCCATTTCTGTGTTTCTCAGGTTTTTGCACAGTGCTTTAAGCATTTTTTGCTGAGTACATTGCGCTTTTTCCAGCCTTTAAAACAATTGTTTGAAACCCTACGACCCTCCGAATCATGAACATGGAAAATTGATTTAAAAACTTTGGCTATAAACATGGCCTAGTTGCTTCTCGTTTTGAGGCCGCTCCTCGGGTGCAATTGGGATGTCATCAGCGATCAACGCCTGACCGACAGGGACGCAAAGCGTTTGGGCAACATCACCCGTTTTAGGAGACACCAACATGTCAGTGTGTGTAGTACGTCAGGCAGCAGGTAAAATCAGGTAAGTATGCATCTATGCCCCTCTATGCATCTATGCATGCATGTGTACATACATGTCTGCAGTGCAAGGCGAATGCAATGTAATTCATGCACCTATTGTGGCAAATCAAAAGCATAAAGCTGGCCAACGTCCCCGGTAACGAAAACATATTTGGTCTCTGCCGGGATGAAGATTGCAACTTTTTTGCAAACGTTTGCGTTTGACAAAGCTCTCCAAATGATGTGTGCGACACCAGTATCAACGACAATTACTGCTGGGCAGTAAAACAGTTGTATGTTTTATACGGGTTTCCAAAGGGTTGATTTGCTAGTTTTGGGGCTTGTTGGAATCTATCCGCTTTGTAAGAAGCTGTTCTATGAATCTATGGGGCCCCATGGAGACAGTAGACCAGCAACGATCCTTTTGGGCATGTTGTACATACAGTTCCCAGATACAGTGCCACGTTGAGCACTGCAGTTTACGGAGATTGAGATGTTCGCTAAGGCAAAGGACTTAGAATGCATATTTGATAAAGGTTATTTTCCTATAATCGTTCCCCTTTTCTATGGCTCTCTTCCACGTGAATGAATTTGAATGGGGGGAATTCTGCAAACATGTGATTGAAAATACAAACAATTTGACGTGGGGAACAGTTTTGCCACCGGCAGGAGTTATGGGAAAAAATAGCCAAACATGGCCAAATGAAGAACAGCGGGTGTCCAAATCAGTCAAACAAACATAAGGAAAATCCAGCAGCACGGCAGTTCTTTCCCCTGACCTGGTCTTTTCCTGGCCAAATTCGTGTTCTGTCGTTTCGTCAGACCAAAAGTTGATGGCTTCTAGTACTTTTCATATCTTTTTATACCCGCCCACTATCGATGGTGATATAGTGGCCAAATATTCCATGATATACTCCTACCCTCCCTAGGCCCTAGCGGGCTCCTTGAATCACAATGCCTTTGAATTTTGCATCCAGCAACATGTTCAACAACGCATTGTCGTTCCACTCGCACGTCAAAAACTCCAGCTTTCTGTCAATTGCTGGGCTTCGGGCCAACGTAAACATAAATGCTTGAGCTGCTTGACCTGGATTGCAGTCCAGAAAAGCAGTCCTAAAGAATCTTCGACATCCGTGGAGGTCCTGATGATATGGCCTCCACAGCAACATGTGAAGATCGCCTCCCACCTCCGGGGAACCTTGCCATGCCAACATAAACCACAACAAGGATGGAGTCTTAGTATGTCTTCTGAGGTGAGGAGTTTCACATCCGCTAAAACAAACACAGCTCCAGCACATGCAGGGTTTACATAGGCTTGCCCTGAGCATGGGTATCCCCAGTGGATCACCGATTTCTACATGCGTCTGTCATGGTCTGATGCTACCCCACCCACCTATCCTGAATGATCCCATGTTTGGTGGGAGACCTTCAGTTTCGGGGGTAGATGTCTTCATGTCTTAAAATGTGCTTCAACTTCACCCCAGAATCACAGCTGAGTCACCTGTCAGCGCCAGCACTCATGCATGCCGTAGCACAGCCCCCACAGCATTGCGATGTGTATGGGATGAGTCTGATTTGGCTTGCTCAAGGCTGGTATCTAATTTCATGGGTGGTTGTACTGGCTATCATTTTCTATTACCAGCATGTCAACCATCTTTGAGCATTGTTATCCTTCGTTGTTTAAAAACCAATGAATCGTTCTAGTTGTTGGCTGAACCTGGAGCAAGTGCGAGACTTTGAACTCTGATGCTGATCCATGTGCAGCGACAACTTTTAAGGTCAGCAATCTGCTCTGCCTTTCTTTGACGCTTCGCCCTCGTGTATGTGGGTTCTGGTGGGCTACGAGGATGGGGGCCGTCTTTCACTCAGAGCCTTGTCATGACAAACATGCGACACTCAGGTCCTTTTCACCTGTAGCGGTGATCCACATGATATGTCACATGTTCCTTCACCAAATCGTGCGTCCCCTGTGGCAGAGCGACAGTGCGTGACAAATGATCAACCAGCCACTAGCTGCCTGAGCCAAAGCATATCACTGCTGGTTCAGACCCAACACCAAACGCGCAGTGACGATCCAATGTGATCTACACTCCGTGTGACGATCGAGGGGTTGGTTTTTGGCTGGTCAACCGGTGGTTGGTGAATGCCTTCATTGATAGGCCGCTTTTCATTGCACAAACAATTTCCAAATAGCAATCAACAACAATGATACATAATGATACGATGATGATAAACACACACACACACACTCACAGAAGACACAAATACATCGCATCAAAGAACCGTCAGGAAACTCAACCAGCCATCCATGATCTTGTCAGCATCCCACACCTTGAACCGGGCGCATGATATTTTCGGTCGTCGCAGATTCAAATGTCTGCTGCCGGAGATTTCTGCCTCGGTCCGCTGACTATACTGATTGAATCTGATTGATTGCTTGGCAATGGCTGACTGTGGTTGCTACAGTAAGTGACTAAAAACGGTTCATAGGGCAAAATGAGACAACCCAGCCTTCAAGTATTGATCAATAAGCATTATTAAGTTGATTGTGGGTTAGCAACCCAATGATGATAACGCACAATCATACTTGAGATATACACACGATTTCTTGGGTCTTACATCTCGCCCCAACTATCCAAAGTTCAGATCGACTTTGCCGCGCCCTGCAGGTAGGTTGGCCATGGGAAGCCCAAAGTTGCTGAGGATCCGAAGAAATCAGCAAGTAGTATTCCCCACAGTGGGCCCCACAGGAACCAACCAACAGAGGTTTTGGGCAATGCTGCTCTGGGTCCGAAAGGATATCCGTGGATCACCGCGTCAATTCTGATGCTGAGTGCCACGGAGTGTGGCTAAAGGGAGAGTACCAGGGTAACACTTTACTTTAAAGCTTGAACCTACAAATCTTGTCTTGACCTAAGGTGTTCTCCGAAAAATTCACTGCTTCCGTGGGTCACTGGAACAAGGCGCACGCACTTTTGACATGGGCAGAGCTGCCAAAAACTACCCGGAGGTTGGAAATCGCGCAAGTGAACTGGAGACAATTTGTCATCATTTTTTTTGGCAAGTTCTCAGTTTCCAATCTCATATCGAGTTGAGGTCCTTCATTTGAAGGCCCGTTAAACAATACTATTTGCTGTCGCTAGAATCACCTGAGCTGCAGAGCACTAGGAAGGCAACTGTCTGCGGAGCTTTCTACATTTGCGGTACGAGTTGCCCCGTTCTTCTCTACCAATCACAAATGGCGAGTGCACGACTGATTGCAGCACTAGTTTCGATGATGGCAACTCTGACGATAACGACTGCTGCTGTGATCCGTCAGTCGCATGAAGCGAAAAGTGTTGCTGTGACGGACTGCCAGCTGTACTCTGAGGGACACCCAGCTGAGTTTGGATCAGAAGAATGCTTGGCCGAAGGAACAGTCCAAACACACATGTCAGCTCTGTCCCTAAACCGCAGAGAATCCTTACAGCAACCCACATCTGGTTGGTTGTTTGAAATGGATTGAAAGCATCCCAACGTTGACCCATGTCCTCTGTTGACAAAAACTACCCTCCCAAAAACCAACTGATTTGATGGTATACCATTCTACCGTGGCTTTTCGGGGTTACCTATTGGGAATCGCACCAACCAAATGTATCGGTACTGGTGGCAGGCGCGATGCAGTGATGTTCGCCACATGGGTAATAGAAATATGGCTGTGGGTCAAAATCCTGTACCCCTGGTTCCCCTGTCATTAACCATTGTTTACGCATTAGTGTTTGTCATTAACCCCCATTATTGGTTGGTTAATATTGACCCATAGCCACATGAAAAGTCACGATCTTTTGCGCAGCTTTCGCGAGCAGCTAGCTAAATGCCACAGCTGTCATTAACAAACAACCAAAGTGATCCAAAGATATCCAAAGTGTTGGTTGCCTAGTACAGTATCCATTCACCCAAAACAGGGTTTATCATGGTTTATCAGTGCAGATCACCGATCCACCAGTGCGGCATTCTCAAGCGCCGTCCCGATTGCAAAAGGCTTCATGGAAGATGAGTTACAAAGCCAATCAAAGACAACTGACCAACTCCAGCCAGGACCTGTCAGAAAGGGATAGAAAGGGCTCATCTGGAATGCCAGCTCTCACAAGCAGAGAGGTATGCCTCGCCGGCCTGGTTTCGGAGTTTCACCGAAGCAAGTGGGGCATATGACGGTAACACGCCCAGGGCACCAGCCTCGTTCAGCTTGCCATCAGGACCAAATAACAGGAGGTTATAAACACCTGCAACGTTCAGCACCACGACGCATCGCAAGCTGCTTGTTTTCAGCCACAGAGTCATGGGATCGAACAATTCTGGATAACTTGATCCTTCAAAGGATAAATGTCTTTTGAGAACCAACATAGGGAATCATCCGGAATCATCTTAGTGTTAGAAGTGCTCAGGAATCTGGGTTTCATCACCAGTATTGACATGTATTGACTTAGTTTACTCTCAGATGGAAACTTTCCTTTTGCACGAGTCCGAGTATGTATGGATGGAAACTGCTTTTCACAATCTCTACAATCACTGTGATATGTGCTAGTGATATAATTGTCACCAATCATTCTCAACCGGAATGCCCTTTATCAGCTATTATGAACCATCATTCACCATACCAACCGAACCACCATTCTGAAGCCCTGATCAACGCTGCACTTCTGTCGCCCCTGTAGTGGCGAAGCCATCCCAACATTTGGACGGAAGATCCAACGGTTCACCGGCATCTGTTGACGGCGCTCGTACATCTCGTACCCTTCAATGTCTATCAATCACACGGAATTGCAGTGTCATAGATACACAACATAATAAACATAGATCATCGCAACAATTTCCGAACATGTTGCAGGCATGGCAGCACTATTGCTTTTCAGGTGCATCAACGGCTTCCTTGTTGATCGATTGCAGGTCAGCAACCAACAGGTCACCCAGCAACCAACCAGCCCAGCTTGCCAAAATGGCACGCGTGGTCAGGCTGTGCCTCCATCTTCATCATGGTTGAACCAAGACACATGCTTCACCACCTCGCTCTAAGCTCGCGAGACGTGAAATGAGTTCATAAAACTAGTGAAGTTCACCAACTCCAAATCAGGTGCAAAATCAATGAATTCCAAATTGAGTGCGAAACCATTCTTCACAATTTTGTTGAAGTAATTCTTCAGCATTTGTATACGCCAATTCTTCACCATTTCTCTAGTCGCATATTACTTTCTGCTTTTAATGCAGTTCTGAACTGGTCCTCCAATTCACATGAGTCCTACGAATGCGCAAAGCATTGTTGTCCATATCATATCCATTGCGGATCAGCCATGCAGAGTTCAGTCCCATGATAGGGCAAAATGAGTCGAGATGCTAAACCCTGAGTCTAACCAAACATAACATGCAGCTCACTGGTTTAGCATCAGGGTTTAGCTCACATCTGATGAAACTCACTGGTGAGGGTATCCGATATCAACAGGCAACTGTTGCCTTGCCTTTTTTGGCTCAGCAGAAACAATTTTTCTTCCCAAGGTTGGCAGCGAGGTGCCCTGTTTTCGGGTGCCCTGTTTTCGCAGCAACCCTGTCTTCACTCTAAATGAACTGTTGTGATTATGTAACCACCACCAGCCAATCAATAGTTGACACCATGAAAGCTGCTTTACTTGACCAGTAGTGTCTTATCCTCCTTTTCCTCCCTCTAACCAAGTAGGAGTAGCATGAAGGCAATTGATCAATGTTACTCATGCAATAACTATACTACATCTACTCAACGAATAGTATTCGATACATATTACTAAACCATCACCCATTTCACTCCAAATACTTTGCGATTTTCCATCAAATTTATTCAAACGCAGGGGTTTGCAGGGGATTGTTCATAATTTTGGATCTACCATAAATGAACTTTCACCACCATGTGGCTATGGGTCAGTTCACCGTGTACCCCTGGTTCTCCCCACCATTAACCATCGTTTTCGCTCTGAGTTTGTGATGATCCAGCTGGAAAGTTGGTGAACTGCTTGACCCGCCAATTAACCATTGTTGATCACCCTTATCTTTAACCAATATCAACATCGTTCACTGGTAATTAATTATATTAACCGATTAACCATAGCCAATTAACCAGGATTAACATTTATTAACCATGGTTAATTAACCAACTGGTTGATTAACTGCTTGACCCGGTCTCGGTCGCGGCTCGCCCCTCCCACCTCGCGACCATCCTTGGTCCTCGCAGCCTTGATGTAGTCCTTGGCGGTGATGACAACCAGCGGCTGGCGACCCATGGTGGTTGATATGCTTGTGGGTCGTAACAAAATCGAGCACAAATTGATACATGTAAATAAAAAATATACGTATATGTATGTATATTTGTGTATATGCATATTAGTTGACATATAACTGCATCCACGTCAATGCAGAATGATTATACATTTTCGGTCGATTTGAACCATCCAACAATGGGCAAATGAACCCTAGAGCCCTTCAGTTCTGGCGGGGTTCCTGGAGGGGTTGCAGGAGCATCGAGTAAGACATGCCAGCTTCTGCAACGCGATCATGGGTGATCATCCCCAACCCTTTAACGTCATTACTTTTGGCCACACGTGCCCGAACCCATTAGACCGTGCATTGGTGGTCTCTTCTAATCTCAAGACAAAGCTTTTGGCAAACATGCTGAGCAATGATGGGCCAAGGTTCAAAGCTTTGTGTGGTACAATCAGTCATCTGTTGGGACCCACATGAAGCTACAGTATCTACAACCCTCTCTGGCTGCTTCGCCAGGGACTGTCAAGCGGTTCGGAAGTCAGCAATGATTAACCCGTATTCACCATCACTAGCCATTACTGTATCATCTGCGTCAAAAATGATACGTTGATGTTCTCAAAATTTCTCAACCATTCTCAACCGTCATTATTCTACCATCATCCTCCCCAACTCTTCTGGTTCACGCCCTTGATCAAACGGTAAGCTGAGATCTCAAGTCTCAACCCTTGTCTAGCATTTGGTGAACGAATCCTCCTGGTACGAGTAGCTCCTGGCCTCGCTCGAACCCCTGCCTCCTGGCCTCGCTCCCAGCCAACAACCAGTTGAAAATTGTAAACCATTATTCACTGGATGGTGGTTTCTGGAAAAAATAGGGGTCCCCCAAATCATCCTATATATATATATATATGAGCGAGCAGCAAAACCTCAATTTAAAATTGTGGAATATCTCAATTGTTATCGTTTTTGGGAGTTCACTATATCGTTTCCCAGTGTTTTGTTACGTTATCGTTTTTGGGAGTTCACTATATCATACTATATCGTTTTACAGGTCCCGGAGCCATTTCTGAAGATATTCCAACCGAAGACTAAAGTTAACTACGGAGAGTTTAGCCTTTCTCTCTCATATATATATATATATAATCTTTACAAACAAAACAACCATTTTTTGGGTCCCCTATAACTTGAGAAACCACCAAATGTCAAGTCCTCCATGCGAACTCCAGGGCATTGCCCAGCTTCAAAGAGCTTGGTGATGAAGCTGGCCATGCCATTGGGCAACTGGTCGTTCTTGGGGCAGCTGCGGTCCTGCAGCGAATCATCCAATATTAACCATTTAAAGCTATAAGCCAGACATTTTGGGGCGCCCCTGTTTTGAGAAACACCCAACTAAACGTGGTAAAAATCCCTTAAAATTGGAAGGATATTGATCTTAAACTGAATTGATCCCGCAAAATCTGGAACTAGCAGCTACTAGCAAACCTGAACGTGGTCACATGAAATGCCATCAAGCTGCAAATGATCCCTACCTTCAATCTCGATAGTTGACATCCCCAGAAATGGAATGGGATACACTTTTATACTCTGTTCTTGACAGTTTCGTAATCTCTTCTGAGAAATTGAAATTTGTCGGGAAAATCCCACAAGTGAATTGCCACGATGGTTGGGGCCGTGCCCCACAAGGGAGGCACACCCTCCTGCTGATTTCGTCCGGGATTTTGCCCCGAGTTTGGAACCTTGGAGCCGGGCGCACACCAAGCGGCAGCCCAACATGGCGGAACTTGGACCCTGAAACCCGGGGATCCATGGGATCCCACCCACTCATGGCGCTACTCGTGGTGCGAATTCAAAACACATCGATTAGAGATTTCCGAAGCATTCTGCGTTTGCTTGGACACAATTCATCTCAAATGTCCCAAATGTCCTTCTCCCTGAGATCTGAAATTCTTGACTTGGGCTGTGCTCAACACTGATGTCGCACAAGTTCTGGGTGCTGCGCGCAAATTGGATTCTTGTCTTCGGAGGCACAATTCAGCATGCCCACTTCGTTGATAATGGCTCCCTTCACGAAAGGATACAACCTCTGCGGCGATGCTTGCAGCTTATGAGGATCAGCATGGGTTTATCTCAGCATTGGTTCACCAGGGATCATTGCGATCACTCATTGACATTCATGTTTAGCAAACATTAGAATCATTAGAAAGAACTGCCCCCCTTCAACATGTGTTTGGTAAACATTCTATAGAATCATTAGAATCAATGAATGATTAAACTAATTGGTATCATTTAGCTCTGCCTCCCCTCGGTGAAGATTTTGGGACTGGATTGCTTTGATTTTTGGACCAACGAATATCTCTGCGACTTTTTAAACATTGAGTCAGGTTGTTTTGAATGAGTTTAGCGTTGGCATTTACCAAGGATCACTCGTGCCAAGAACAAATCTCAACGACGGTCCAATCCTCGTGTCAAGCATTGGCAGGGAAACCATTTCAATACAATTCTCCATACTTATCACATATTAGCCATCAATGGGTCACTACTACAAACTACAAACCATAATTAAGCACTATTAAGTATTGTTGCCATCCATCAGTTGGGAAAGCTCATTCATTTGTCTGCTTAGGGGGACGATACCCAAAAAAAATACAGACCTATCTCCCTTCCTCAGCAGGGAGAGAAGAAAACACTAACCCCCTGGCGACTGTTGTCTGTCCACTCCAATACTGAACCGTCATCAACCATCATCAAGCGCTACCCTAAACTCAAGCATTACAAACAATACTTAACAATTCTGAATCACTAAGCATCATCAAACATTATGAATATATTCAAGGTTTGGAGCCCAATTCATGCAGCGCGGCAAGGCACTCCATAATCTGGGCCACGGCCTGCAACCGAGATTGCAGGGTCTCGTAACCGCCAGGACCCTGCGGGCCGATCTGAGATGAGTGGCGAAAAACGGATGGTCGTGAGTGGCTCACTAGCACTGGTTAGTCATGGACAATGGTGGGTAGTAATGAACAATGGTGGAAAAGGATGGTTAAGGATCGTTTACTAACCACTTGAATCTTTAAATCATTGTTGATACTAACCGTAAGGTTAGCAATTAAAAGCAAGGATCGTTGAATATCGTTGATATTGCTTCATATTGATTTGATCTTGGAGTAGTCATGGGCCATCATGGCTATCTATTGCCAGTGATGTTCAACAGTATTTGATAATTGGGGATTGCCATGGTTGAGCTAATGACGAATAAATGATGATGGGGGGTAGCAATCAGCAGCAATGAACGGACCAGGATGTTGTCCCAGCAATGCGGGTCGACTGTTTGGATCCTTCCAGATGGGATGGAAAACATGTCTGGAACCTCCCACCAGATACTCACATACGTATAAACGGAAGATTCAACCATGGCTAGCCATCATTGTTAGGGAAGCGATACTAGCCGTTTCGAAGCCAAGACACAACATGCAGGATCAATCCAGGTGTGCCAGTAGGGTAGTTTTTGGGTGGCAACTAGGTGAAGCTCCTGGGTGAACATGGGTATCCACCTGACAAATAAAAGTGATTTTATACCCTGGATGATTTACATGCATCTCTAGATGTATATGTATGTATATCTAAAAATACATATACAAACATAATATCATGTATAAATAAATAAATCAATCAATAAACACATAAATAAATAAATAAATAAACAAATAACTAAATAAACAAATAAACAAATAACTAAATGAATAAAGAATAAATATATATAGTATCTACGTCTATAATCAGGTATACAATTACCATGACACAAACCGGCAAAAAGAATCAGCCGTGATCGAAAGAGGATGTGGATGGCGAACAAACAGAGCCCAAACCACCTACTGGGAAAGAAGGAGAGAAGGCGGATACACCCTGAAAAAACCAGCTGCTTAAGGCACCAGCAAAATCATGCAGCCCAATGGAGTCACACGGATACAAGTGCGAGGCAAGAGCACTGCGACCCATGCGACCAAAGCACACTTAGAGGCACGAAGCGGGGGATACACTGGGGGACACTAAGAGTATCAAAACCATGCGAGGCAATGCAGCCACAGCCACTGCGACAAGGAGGAGACACTTGGCAAATGCCAGAGACTGGAACGTTTCAGTGGAGAACTCCATATCACATGGGCGAAGCACTCCACTTCGCCAGCCACTCCCGACCATGAACAATTGAAAATACTACCACCTACACACCATAATAAGTACTTCTGTCTATTAAGCTGGAATGCCAACTTTCCACTTGTCCCAGCTCTTATAAACACAAAATAGCAACGATTCTCAAATATGATCAACTATTCCACCCATTAAATCAACACATTAAACCAACATCTAGCAGGTAACCAACCTCTCCCAACATCTCCAAGTTACAAAAATCCGCCCCAACACCGGGCTCGCATCGCGTCGCATCGTATTGCCTCGGGCAAACAGTCATAGGCATAGAAGTGAAATCCCACGTAGACGGGACATCCGCAGCTGGCCTCAGAGCCAACGTGGTGCCTTGCTCCTGCTGATGCTTGGCGGCTGGGGCAGGGGCAAATGCTGCTGGCCTGTTTGGTTACTGTCTACAGGAAGGCCGTGGAAGGCACATCACATCACCCAAAGTGTAGAACCAATGGGTTTCCTTGGAACTGTGCGTTTCAAAGCATTCTGAGACCACGATGTCAAAGTCAGATCTCACCGCAAACTCACCACGTGCAGTACGTGCAAAGAAACATGACCAAAGCAACATGACCAAACCAAATTAAAAGTGTGTTCTCAGTTTCAAGACAGGGTTACAAGGCCAGGCTCCTTCTTGGAGCTTCATCATTAGAAAATCACCAGGCCAATCACGAAGCCCATCACCAGGACCTTCCACCCATATCAACTCCAAATCACTGGTGGCATCACTTTTGATGCTTCCCACCCGCACCAGTGCAGCGAGGGAACGTCTTTGCAACTGCATGCACCATTCACGCATCCACATGCGTGCTCGATGAACTGCTTGGCCTTGGTACAAGCAGAACATGTGCCTTGAGGGGTCTACCCTCACCTTTGGGTGTCGGCTATGGCGAAGATACAAATGGGTGTACGGGCCGTCAGTATCCATTTTTGGAACATCCATTTCTGCATGCATGGCTGTAAAACATGAGTCAAATCCGGAGTGTGCCAGCTACTGGCAGTGTCAGAATCTTGGAACGAAGGCATTGCAACTAACATTCAAAACTTTGGATGTATCAAAACCACCGAGAAAAACTGCACACGTTCGCATGATCGCCTGTCAAGCTGACGTTGCAGGAAGGGAACACACCAAGGGAAATAAATTGAACAAGCCAAGTACACGCCGAAACGCGTGCTAGCCTTGTTTTGCTGCACTTCGGAACTGAGTTCCCAAGGATCCCACAGCCACGGTGTCATGCGTGAGCCAGCATGGTCTCGCTTCACACCAAACTAACTCTAGGGATCTGTGGGGACTTTTTTGCTGTTCAGTGTCACAATGTCTTTTCTAACCAAAGCAACCAAACCAACCAACCCCTCCGATCAACGAACAACGAACTGACCCAAACCAAATCCGACCAATCAACAAACCCAACGAACCAACCAGCCAGCCAATCAATCCAACAATCCAAACTTAAATACAGTTGTTTCTCAAAATAGGGGCACTCCCAAAATCATCCTTTGTTACATAAGCATTGATACATATTCATCCTTCGTTAACCATTGATACTAGTAAATCAACCATAACTTTGGGGGCATCCCTATGGCTTGAGAACTCCCCAGTTGTTGTATCTTGTGCCGTTGACTCAACAGCGGTATGGCTCTCAGCCAAGACACATAGTCCAGGTTTTCGGCCACCAAGGGCGTGGTCAAGAACTTGTATCCCTGGCGGACATGGCCATCCAACCGTGCGACGAAAATGGGCTTCATGGTTGGGTCAGTTGAAGACATTTGGCTATGGGTCAATATTAACCAACCAATAATGGGGATACTAACCCACAATAATAAGGGAAACAATGGTTAATGATAGGGGAACCAGGGGTACGGGGTTTTGACCCACAGCCATTTCAAGATGACTAGCAGCAGCTTTCATTTCAAGCATGTCGGTCAATAATCCATGATAGTCAGTCAATAGTTATGAGTTTTTGGTCAATCTTGCTTAGTCATTCATTAATCTGCATCATTGGAAAACTCACGGCCACGTTCATAAACGACCAACGCTGGTTAGTCAACATCAGTTGATGATGGTCATTGATTAATGCTTAGCAGCATGGGATGAGTGGCGCTAACCAACAACCAACAGCATGGCCCTCAAAGGATCTAAGCGCGACAGTGGTGGGTGATCGGCTTTTCCCACGCAACTTATGGCTTTTAAGCAAACCCATGTCACCATTACCGAGCATGCATTTGCCACAATCAATTCATCATCACCAACCAACATTGATCATCAATTCAACACCAATTAACCATCATAAACCATGGCCATTACCCATCAATAGCTACTATGAACATGTTGCTAAGGTGGGTCCTGACACTCCAATCAGGTAGCAACCTGGCAGCCCGGCGATGCCCGGCGGCCTTGGCATATGCAGCGCTGGCGGTCTTCTTCCAATTGGCCATCACGGTGTTGACGCAGCCCGGATCCTCATGGCCGGAAATCCCCCGGAGAGCTCCAAGATATCCCGGATGAGCAGAGACTGCAATAGATACCATGGAAGAGGAGAAGCAGCTGATCCAACGAATCCAGAGATCCATGGTATTTAAATGGATTCGTAGATACCATGGAAGAGGCCCTCCTGTTAAGGATCGAAAGCATTTGCCAGCATGGGAAAAGCAGTGGAGAAGGATCCAACCATCCCATCTTGTGAAATGTTGGCTGGTTCATAGAATTCTTCCTGGTTGGCCTCCGCCGGCAAGGCAAAGAGTATATCTAAATCATCATCGTGATCAACCAGTACCAACACGTTTTTCCCCTTTGAATGACGCACTTGGCACCTCCTGTTGCAATCATTTTGATGTTTTCAGCCAGAGCGATCCTAGATTACCTACCTCAAGTGATTGGTGTCACATGAAAAACGATACCAAACATCTCAATATCAAGGACCTTGCTTACATTGCGAACTCTTTGAGCAGTGACAAAAACTGTGCTTGATCATCGAGCTGCTGATGCCAACTGGTGGAACTGCTCCTTGAAGTATTTCTTGTCGTTTCACTTGTCGGCAGGTGACGCAGCTAACCATGAATATGAACCAACAACTTGACAGGTAAAACATGCTGGTGAAGTATGGTACACCATGGGTACAGGGTGAACTGACCCAGCTCACCACTTATCATTGCCATGAACAACATCAGGGCAGGCTGGATCGCTGGTCGCGTACATAGCCGACGGTGCGATCGGCAAGAATTGGCATCCATGAACCATCATTGACCACAAGCAACTATGATCAACCATCATTAACTCACTGACCATAACTGACCATCCTGAAGCATCATTCACCATGACTATAAGCACAATCAACAATCATTGGCCGTGATTGCCTATCGTTGACCATCCTTGACCATGCGCAACTACAATGAACCATCCTCAACCATCATACACCATGAGCCATTACCAACCGTCATCAACCCTGCTTATTCATTACTGTACTAGCCATACAATTAACACCATTTCATCATCCTTAGCGATCATCAACCATGCTTAATCATTGCTAAAATGTAATCACAGTTAGCCATCCTTATCCATCACTGATCAATATTCATTAGCCATCATTGCCTAATCACTATTAAGCACGGTTAACACCAGTTAACAGCAGTAGTGATTAACCATCATTAACCACATCATTGCTTAATCACCAGTCAATCATTAGTAACCATCAGTATGTACCAGCTAACCATCCTCAATTGTCCATCATAGTCATTACTAATCACAGTGAACATCAGTTAACCATCCTTATCCATCCTTAATCAATACTCACAATTCTAAAACCGTTCTCAACCATCAACTTATCTTCAACCATAATCAATCATGATTAAGCATCATTAACCATCATTAACTATCTTCAACCATTATTAACTAACCATCATTAACTATCTTAACCATTATTTAACCATTATTTATTAACCATAATTAACCATGGTTAAACCATCCTCCTTAGCCGTTCAATATCTCGCTGGCGTCCTTCCACATCTCGGGCAAAGGCTGCGAGGCACTGCAGCCTTGCAGTGGCCAAAAGCCAGCGCCTCACAGGGGTCGTGCGGTCCTCTGGGGGGTGAATCAACCATCCAATGACGGTTCGGATAACCATAGGGCTATGGGTCAAAACTAACCTGCCAATAATGGTGGTAAATAACCAACCAACTATAGGGAAAACAATGGCTAATGATAGGGGAACCAGGGGTACAGGGTTTTGACCCACTGCTATAGATATAGGGCTTTCTCAAGTCATAGGGGCACCCTATCTTCATCATCCAAGATTGGTTATTCATAGACCAAGCATTTTGGGGGTTCCCTATTTTGAGAAACCGCCATATCTATGATTGTAGCACCACCCATGTGGATTAGTGTCTGCTATTGGTGGTTCTTTCTGTAGCGATAGATATCTATGGTTGTAGACGCAAAAAGAACCAGTCATGAGTCATGACATTTGCTCAATTGGTAGGTGTTGATAGGCGTCTCCTGCTTTCATGCAGCAGTTCTCGCTCCGCCGAACGTGAACACACAAGTCCATATGCTGTTGCAATCTTCACCTATCCGACCTATCCTGTGTGGGGGTAAGTTTGAAGGGGTGCCACATTTTTCCCGACTTTTGTGGAGAAATGTTTTCAGGTCCTGTGGTTCAACGTGCGAATGTAGAGGCGGCATGTTTGCTCCTGCTGCCTCGTGTAGCAGGTTCCGGACTAAGTAGGCCGCAGGCGTGCACTTCGTGTCTCGGTCTAGAGCTCTTGTAGAGTCTTCTGGCGGTGATGTTTTGATACTTCTGGCCGTTGTGCTTTCGTGGGGGTATTCTCTGATGGTGTCTTTGGTGGTGTGGGATTCAGCATGCATCATGTGCATTTCTGTTCAAAGCGTGGCATGCGGTGAGCAAGACAGTGGTGTGTTTTGGTGGAATCTATGGATTTGTCTATATCTAATCTTTGCATCATGTCCTACGGTATGTGCACAATCTTGGGCCAAATCTCTTTCTGCATGCTAGTTGCAGCACTCTGGAGCTTTGAAGCTGGCACTTTTGGGCCAGCAGCATTCATTTTACAATACGTGCGACATTTTGGAGCTACGACTGTTCATTCTACCTGGCAATCCCAGCACTTTGGAGCTGACACCTCTCTGTGCCTGTTTGAGCCAACGCTTCTCATGGTAATTGGTATTTGCAAGAATCTTCACTGACACCTTTCAACTTGCATGGCCCCTGCAATATGGAAACTAAATCCATTGGTTTGCTGCTGTTGCAGCAATTGCGGTTGCGGTTGCGGTTGCGGTTGCGGTTGCGATTGCGGTCGGGGTTGTTGTTGTTGTTGTTGTTGTTGTTGTTGTTGTTGTTGTTGTTGTTGTTGTTGTTGTTGTTGTTGGTACTCTTGGCATTTCTCCTATCCTGAGTGGTGTCCTCGGGGTGCTATAAATATGCCAAGCGCTGTATTGGGAACATGTGGCAGATTTAGTGGTAAGCGCAGCTTGGGAGGGGGAAGGGAACGCGGTTCAAAGGCAATTATGAACCAATTATCCCCAATGATGCATGATTTGATATGACAAAGTGGCAGGAGCTGCAAACGCGGAACAGAACAAATCCACCGAGAAGCAGGAGAGAATGCCCAAACTTCTCAGAAGAAAAGCAGAAAAACAGAGACAGCGAGAAAATACAACAAACATTCAGAAAAGCAAGAACAAAGAAGCAGGAACAAAAAAGAACTTCGACTCTCAAAAAAACTGCTTGCTCGCTTGCATCCGCCTGCCGGGCTTCCGATCTACCTTGCTCTACCTTGCTGTACCTTGTTTGCTTGGTGACATGTTTGTTTGCTCGGTGGCCAGCTAGCTAGCTTGCTCGCTGGCTGAGACAACTACATCACCTAAGCGTGGAAAACCACCTAACACAGTACAAAACCAAATTCTCCCCAAAACTAGGGACCTCTTTGAAGTTGACTCATGATCCTGTGGCGTACATGTATGCATGCATATATTGATATTCTACTGATGCCTTCGGGATTGGTCAGTAACAAGGTGCTGGGAAGAAACGTTGCAGCTCCAAGCTGCCTCGCGAGCCTTGCTGAAGGATAGTCAACCAGGACGGATAATCCATGGTCAGTATCGCCCAATCATATGGCTATGGGTCAATATTACAATCAATAATGGCTTATAATGAGCAACCAATAATAAGGGAACCAATGGTTAATGATAGGGGAAGCAGGGGTACGGGGTTTTGACCCACAGCCATATCTGCATGCCATGATTCACCATCACATTGCACCCAACCAAGCCAAAGATCTGTGCTGCCACCCCAACCGGTCGCCGCCTGTGGCATGGGAGTATTGCCAGCAGTTGCACTCACCCTGGCGGACAGCACACTAATCTGGGTTCAGCTACGGTGTCCGGCACAATTCATGGTGTCCCCTATGAACGATGGTCACGGCAACGGGATCATTGGGGAACATGGACATGCACAATGATCGGTTGATTGTGAAACCCTCACAGCAAATTATAGTCAAGTCAAGAACTCAATCAAAACTTCTGAACAATTACGTCCTTTGAAAGGATAATCATCATTCATTGCAGTTTCCAAAACTGATTTCTGGATTTGCTCTACTGGTTTGAGGGCTATACTTCAGAATACTCCCCAATAAACATTGACAAATGTGGCTAAAGCAGCTTCTAGATATGACTAGAACTCTCACGAGTAACATAATCGTTTGTTGGGGTCTCCCTTTGCATCTGCCCGTGAAGTGAAATGAGAGGAACATGGTTCTTTGGATCCCTCAACTGGGAACAAGAACAAACGTTTGATATCCCATCATATGGCAGCGATCAGTAGCTCTATGACTCGTCATTTTGAGGTCTAGCTCTTTTTTCAGCCTGTGATCAACAGCCATTCAACCGAGTGCCCCTGTAAAAGTGGAGCATGTCTTGCTGCGTTCACTTGGGGGCACCAAGAGTATCACCCATTTTCAATCAACTGTGTGGGGTATGTTCGTAAACTGCCATAAATGGTATGCACCATGTAATGCCCAGATATATAATTAATACCGTATAATACCCATACTACATCATATCACATCGCACTACATCATACTACCATATATCCCCAATATTTGACGCTTTCCTTACGTCTCTGAAGCTTACTCCGGGTCAGCACAGCTGACAGCAATCCCGGTACCCTGGAATTGGGTTCAGCTGTCGAAGTCCTTGGCACAGCAAGTGGCTGCCAGTGGCACCGCTCTGAGTTCAAGCGAGTCAACTTTGATCATGTCTGGTTGGTGGTGGACCCACCCCTATGAAAAATATTCGTGAACCAACCATTTGTTAATAATTACTAGGGAAAATAAACATGTTGGAAAGCACCAACCAGAGGTTAAAATCAGTGCTGCTAGCGTTATTCTTATTATGATTGGTGCAATTTTCTTTCATTTTCAAATATTTCTTTGTCTCCTTGTCCTCCTGTTCCTCCTCACTTTTTGACGTGGCAGCCAGGGTCCGCCTTCCGAGTTCGCACCCTGCTGTCGTTCAAACACTTTTCTCTCTCTCTCTCTCTCTCTCCTCCTCCTCCTCCTCCTCACTTTTTCATCACCATCACACGGTTCATCTAATGTGTGATTATCACATCCTTCATTCGAACAATGCTGTTGATGATAATCGTTGTATTCGGCATCACCTTGACCGCTATCACAATCTTCATTTTCTATCTCACCGTCAAAATTGCTTGCATCGTCACCATCGTCACAATCACATGGCCGTGAGTCAAAACCCTGCTATCCTGGGTGCATCAATGACTATATGACCATTTTTAAAAATTTAGTAAGATCCACTATGTTCGAGCAAACACCAAAATGAACAAACAAGTAACTGTTGGGACTGGATACTGGCCCAACTTTGTGCAGGGACAACTTGTGGGCTGAGCCATGTTGAGGATTGCTGCATATGATCCCATGTTGTTGGTATATCCACAATGATTGTTGGATATCATCTCCTATTATCAACCTGTATCTACTATTTAGTCACAATTGGTCATTCACAATGTTCTTAGCCATGAACTCATGTCATACACACGCACATAGTCGCACACACACATATATATATATATATATATATACACACATATCAAATTAATCTATATATGCGCACTACATGACCCCAACTCATGCTTTGCCAGTTGGACAAAGCCTCCATCTGGGCATCCCAGCAAGTCCAACCGGGCCACTGGGCCTGACTGGTCGCTGGTTCGAAGTGAAGGAACCAGTACCCCGCGGAGTCACATGGGGTGTTTCTCAATATAGGGAACTAACCAATTTAGGGAAACCAAATTTAATTGGTAAGATAGCTAATTAGTATACTAACTAGTCACATAGCTAAACCCATACTAACCATAACTAATCTAGGGAACTATTAACCAATATAGTACCCCAGAGTCATAAAGGGCTCAAACTAAGGAGTGACATGTTAATTGTGGTGGAACCCAGAATGTGGGGGTTACTAGCGCTGTTTCTCAATTCCACCACTTTGTCAGGAATGTATCCAATCTTGACCATTTGTGAGCAAAGCATAACTTTGCGGTTCCCTATCACTTGAGAACCCCCCGCACATGGCAAAATGTTCCAAGTTGGGGTCGCGATCATCATGCTGGCCAACCAACCACTACGACTGGAACATCATGGGGAATCCAGCGGGGCACTGCTTTCCTGGGCCTTTCCAAGATCTGCTGAGGATGAGTTCTGTTGGTTGGCTGGTAACAATGACTAGCCAGTCACTTTGGCCATTGACCATATGAGACTGGATCATTGGACAAGCCAAAATAAACCATGATAACCCCTGTTGACACACGAACGAGACTTTCCAGCTAGAATCAACTGGCATTTTCACCCATTTAAATCATTGATATTTTGAGGTATATCCGCACCATCATGGCTGTCATTGTTGTCCACTTGGGATGCTGCACTACCCAAGCTTTGGGTATTTCTGATTGGTATCGTTTTAGTTCATAATATATCCCTAGTATATCTACAAGAGTTTACCAGATACCAACCCCAGTTTCTGTATATTTGCATACATATACATATATACATATACATATGATCTGAGCGGCTGACTAAATTATCGTTCGAAACTAATACGCTAATTCGTAAAGTCGCTTTCAAATCTCGTTCGGGGAAGAAACCAACTCGTTTTACATGTTCAAATAGATAATGTGTAGGAAACTATCCCTTTCCTACAAACTGCACATCTCAAATCCACTATAATGTGGTACTCGTGTTTAGGGGTGGACCTACTCGCTTTTCATATCTCATATCGAAACGTGCCTCAATCTGAAATCCGATACTCGTTTCTAGGTAAATGCTTTACCACTAGTTAGTCGTCTGCTCTTACTGCATATAGATTTTGGACACATATATTATATATAATTATATATATATATGTATGTAATATCTGTCTCTCAAATATAATTGGATGTATAATTGGATATTATGATTGATATTAACTACAGTAGTTCTTTGATTTTGACGCATCAGGAGCCATCAAGACTCCATCCCGCCGTCCCCAAGCAGTTGCTTGGCATCCCAGGCAGTCCGTGGGCGTCTCGCAGTGTGATCGGCACTTTCCGAACCTGTAATGGGAAGCAGAACGCAGTACGGAAGGGGGGCATCCGATTGGAGACGACTGGAGTGCAATGTCCATAGGGAAACTAGTCAAATAGCAAAATTCAAGCCACTGATGGAGGATCCCCTTCCAACATCCCAGTGCCATCCTCACGGCCAAACGTGACCCCTGATGCTCCCGACATGTTGCCCATGCAGCTGCCATAAATGTCCGGCTCATTGGTGCCCAGCAAGATATTTGCCTCATTGGATCCCGATCTCTGCGGAGGTCCAGGTCTGACGATTTTGTGTGTGGTGAACTTGGGAAATACAGAGGGAAGTACTGGAATCAAAGTGACATCAACCATTGGCTTCTCACCAAGCACCAAGGTCTACTCTTTTTTCGGACTGGATCAAATCTGCAAGGTGTGTATGAAGTTGATGTCATGGTTCCAAACAAGCGGCTTTGTGATTTCTCAAGCTATGTCCAACAGGGAAGGCACGGGGAACTCAGGGTACACGTCCCAGGGTAGTGATGGCTTGTGATCCAACTCTTGACCACTTGGATGATGAAGTTTGGGGGAGGATGACACTCATTTCATGGAGCCAAATACCGTCAAATGACCGGGTCAAACAGTCAAACCAAAACAGACCGTATCTGATGCTCCGTGATTTGTCTTGGCTTTCAACCACTAATTGAACACTGATTATCATTAGCCACTGATTAACCACTAGTTTACCATGGCTGAACCTCATGATGCTTGCTGGCGAGCCATCACCGGCTACCAGCGATGATGGAGGTGTGGTCTCGCTGGCTTGGTGTCCGCACCATCTGTGCAGGGCAGGGCTGACCATTGCTGTCCAAGAAGTTCGTTTGCCCAGCCTGGTGACTGTTGATCCATGAGCTAATGCGACTTTTTTGGCCATGATGCCAACATCCAATTCTGCCTACATGCAATTTTTTGAGTACGCACAAGTGTATGTCGTTACGCTATATATTGAATATCAATCTTGCAAACATGTATCGTTCTCCATTGCATTGCCAAAAAGGATGAGCTGATGATCACTAAGAAAAGAAACTAGCAGAGACATGCCACACCCCATTGCTGTTCCAATAGCAACGCACTTTGTAGTGTCAATTGAATCCGCAAGATTGGTTCCCGACGCCGAATCACACGTTGGATACCGCCACTTTGGGCCATGCCTTTATATTTCCTTGTATCCAAGGCAAGCATATGAGCCACGGTGAAAAGTCCGTATATCATCGTATATCCATTCCACATCATTCTACTATAGTACCGGTATGGTCACCCATCAACCATGGACAACAAGCAGATCGACAATTACGATCCCTGTTAACCAACTGAGCATCAAAAGCTGAAACATCAGCCCGACCCGCCAGATCTTCATACAGGATGTGGGCTAACAATGATTTGTAAAGCCCCGCCGGGCCCCGCCCCTAGGTGTGCTTTGAAGCCCTGTCTCTAGGTGTGGTTTGCACTGGCTACTGAATGCAACTATTTTTTGGTACAAATTTGTAAGATACAAGTGCTGCTGTACTGGTCGTAATGGGTTTTTTCCAACCGCTGCTCAAAACCTTGGTAGCCCCGGTGAACATTCAAAGAAATCAACCAGCGCTCAAATGTTCCCCTATACCCAAGGTGCCGGGCGACACCCCGCTGATATTGCCATCACCATGATGAGCCACTACAATCACTGGTGATCTTGCCATAGTAACTGTGCTCAAACGCCGGCCCAACCCGTCGCCCCTCCCACGTGTCAAGACACCGGTCTCAGGTACTTCTCCATGACCTCTCCGGCACCCCACCTCGCTGGTGGCAAGATCCTCCAGGTGCCTAAGGTTGGTCTGGTGATTCACCAAATATGACTATAGAGACTATGCTTAGTGACTATAAGTGAATCTTAGTGACTAATTATAGTGTTGGCTTAAGGTCCTACTGGGTATGGGTTTGGGTTACCCAGTTTGGGTTGTTACCCACCTTCTTGAACCTGTTTCTCGATAGGACACTCACGCCGAAAAGGAATCATCTCATATCCTGTTTGCTGAGGCCTGCAAGTGGTGCCGTGACTGAATCTGATCCATGCAAGGCGGAGCAATCACCCAAGAGCGTTAGTAGCGGAAAGGTGAAATCGCAAGGTAAGCAGCAGGCTATTTGGAGGACTTGGCACTTGAATCGACGACATCTTCTAAGGCTTCTCTCCAAATGAAGCGGAACACCACACCCTGTCTCTGCATCCGAGCGACTGCTCTGGCGTGAACAGGAAGTCACTGGTAAGGTACTGCCAGGGGCCCAGGAGACAAAGAAATGGACTGGCACCTTTGATGGTTGATTCCTGCGGGTACCCCAAAATCGACGTTTTCCGAATGCGCCCCGTTTCCAATGATTTTGATTCTCTGTAACCTCATTTGTCGAGCATTCCTGTCTCCGCCTGCTTGGGGTATCCCCTTGCATTACATACAATCTTAGCATGTCCTGGCTGCATGGCTACATAATGATTTGAATTGAACCGTGTTTGGTTGAAATGGTTGAAACGAAAATGGAAGACCCGGGGAATCGTAGGTACAGCAATTGGAGAAAAAAACGCAACCAACTATATTTGTACGTCCAGTGGTCGATTGTTCGGTGTCAACGAATCAATCCGGGGATGGTAGACCTTCCTGAAAGTTGAAATCAGCATTCTATTCAACATCCCAACAATTTCAGGAAACAAAAACAGCAACTAAACTACACCCTCCAAGACCAGGTGCCCCTCGGGCATCCTTTAGCCAGCACTGTCTGCGCCTCAGGAACGTTCTTTCCACCGACCTGTCAGCGTTGCTGCACTTTTATCCTCTCAACTGACATCTCCTCCCAAGAAATGTCACCACAGATTCCCCCATCATCCCAAAACAGCAAGGGTCGTACAAAAAGAATCAAAAAGAGGCATAGCACAAGGCTGGGGTGAGAATCACTGCCTGGTCTGTCTGCGGTGCCAGGTTCCAATTCCAGTAGGCCACCTTTCCGAACCTCAGCCACTGTGGACCTCACCAGTGATCTGCAGCCCCAAACACCAAAATCACGGGCAAGAGTAAGTAATGGATTTTCTATGGATTTTCTGGTTTTTCTGTGGATTTTCTATGGATTTTCAAGCTTTTCTATGGATTTTCCCATACTCTATGAATAAAAGTACCATTCTCGGGATTGAACGGAAACAATCAGCCCATTGAAACTGTCCAAACAGGTAATCATCTCGACAACTTCAGCGTTGAAACAGTTGTGCCTGCCAGTTCCCACTCTCAGCTGGTCACGTGCTGGTCTTCTTCAATCCATCGATCATCCGTTGGGTCTCTGGGGCAACGGTTTGTCCATCCTGCGGGGGGAGCATCTGGCAGTCATGAACTACATTTGGCTTGCTCACCAAAGTGGTACTGCCCGAGTGACTGGTGGTTTCCCATGTTTTCCATGCAAAATCTGCACGCATCGGGCAAGTCCATGGGCTCCCACCATGTCCACAAGCCCAACACAATGTCTTGATCTGTCGGCAAGGCGGCTACGACTGATTTTCAGTGGCTGAATTGGCCGTCGATCTCACAGTTGCTCAGCTCGCAGTCTGAGAAAGCAAAGTCCTCGAGAGTCACTGAAACGGCGGAACATGCGAGTCAAATACAAGTCTCATCAAATATGGTCAGGTTACATCGAATGATTCGCACACATACAAGACTTGGGAATGACAGATTGAGGGAAACGTTCATGCTTGTTCTCTCAGCTGGGCTGTCGAATTTTCTGAGTCACCATACAAGTCATGAACCACCATACTTCCTGGTACCTGTGGACCACAGATTCCCGATTCCCCAACGTCCTGATTCTCCGTCCTTCCTTCGTGTCTTTTTCAAAAGTCCACTGGCTCCACCTATTTCTCTCTCTCTCTCTCTCTCTCTCTCTCCGGCTTTCCACAACCCACTAATCAAACATCAAACAAACATCATCAAGAGTGGTTCTGGTTGATCAACAAAACCACCACAATCACCACAAAAACCTTCCATACAAAAACCACTGGCAAATATAGCTGATAACAGATAAAGCAACTGGGGCAGCACCTTGTGGATTAGCAACCTACAACTGCAGCCCAGTCCCCCTGACCCCCAGCCACCTCGCGCATGTTCTGCGTACGTTGCGAAGACCCAGCAGTCCGCGCTCCACAAGTGTCAGGCTCGGTGACAGTGACCTCCAAACGCATCGACTCGTCAGAAACAATGGTTGTAAGGTCGATTGCAATGGTTAAATAGTTGTAACCAATCATATATATATATATATATACCACAATAAATTAAAGATATTGTATGGTCGTCCATGTACCTTAATAATTGACATGTAAAATAAATAAGGTAGATAATGTCCGACCATGGTACATTCTGATTGTTTGTTTATAGTTGAATATCGGACAGAAACCATTTCAACGACACGTAATATTGATGATCATTGGGGTTGATAATATATGGTTGATTGCACTGGTTGATGAAAATAAATGTTGCTGAATATTGTTTGATCAATAATGGATGATAAGGAATTGTAGTAATGCTGAATCGAAAAATGAAAGGACACGTTTCACACAAGTCGGTCATAATAGTTGATGATGGTCCAAACTAAAGTTCATATCATTGTGTCTGACCAAAATATGCCTCCCTGGGTGTGGTACCCTTCGAACGCAGAACAAAAACCTATTGTTGTTTCACTACAGATTTTCTGTACATCAATTACAGATGTTGCAACAAGACAGAACCTCATCCATATTCGAGATACCACTGTTGCCAAGACCCTCCTTCTGCGTCCCGTCTTTGAAACCAGCTCTCAGATCGGTGTGACTGCCCGTAGCAGGCACCGCTATCCACATCTATCCACCAACACAGAAGTACTTGGCAGTAGTCATGAAGTATGGGTTTATGGTCCAGATGGTCCAGCCAATGCTCCTAGTAGACTTGCTACAACCATCCATTCCTCGTGTCTCCAAGGCTGTGTTGAATGTCTTCCCAAGTGGGCGCAGCTTGCTCCGCCGAATCTTCAGCCAATGATGGGCAACAAGGGCGGCCTATGATTGATGAAGGCTTTGCCCAAAAGACAGAGCCATCCTTAATGATCCATTGGAAAGAATCATCATTACTAATGGCAGTGTTACAAATACAGTACTCCTTAGTGATTTGACATTGATCACTAGATATCACCAGCCAATCCTCACCGCTGTAAGTAGCATTTACAATCAGTAATCATCAGTAATCATCGACCATCACTAACCCGCATCAACGATCATTATCACCATCACTAAGCATCATTAACCATGACTTCATCACCAACCGCTGCATCGCACCTGCAGATCGGACTTCTTCGGAGGCGCAGGTCCCCAGGTCCGGGGCAGCGAGGAAGTGCCGTGGTCCACAGCGGTGATCCCAGGAGGCGCGGCACCATGTTGTCTCATCTGCATTCCCCACACCTCGCATCGCAGGCCTTTTCGGGCGTCCGCCAGTGACAACATCTTCCACTTCTGCACCGATCATCACTCATCTGAAATCGCACATGGCATGTCAAGTCTCCACATCACTTGCTTCGTCAGGACCACAGGCTTTCCACGGCGGATTTCCTGGGCACCGACAATGTCTGATAAGAAACCAAGGGGGTTCCAAGGGGGCTGCCAAGGCTGTCAGAGAAATCAAATAACGGACATCATCCTCGTTTGATGTCATCTCGACCCAGTTGCCCGACAAAAAATATCGAAAAATACATCAACAGGGGATACATCGAGTGCTACCAGTCTCCCAATGTATCCCATATACTGAATCAGCTTCCCATCGTGGATGCAAACACATCGAACACAACAGCTGACAGCAGCTGACGATGCCAAGCTTCAAGTCCTCCTTGTTGTAGTTGCCGCCATCCAGCCCCTTCCAGGGCTCCAACCAATGCATCCTGGGATCCACGGGTCCTCCACCAGCACTTGGCCCCGATGGCGGAACCGGTGGACCTCCAGGGAGCCGCTTCAGCAGCTCTGGCGGCATGCGGGTGCCTGTCAGGCAGCCATGGTGCTTGGCCAAGGTGGTTGGCCAGGGTGGTCGACCAAACTGATTGACAAGCTGGTGATGATGCAATCTGGGGATCTAAGGAGATCTGAGGATCAACAAATTCAAGAATAACCACATCAGGATGCATTATGGGTGCAACTACTGCAATAAATCATTACTGTAGATGGACGGCCACGCCTAGTCTTGACCGTGGCTCCAGTGATGGTCATCAGCTATCAGAGAGTTCGTCGCAAAATGGGCTCTGCCACGTGGAAATCATCAAATTTGGCAAACATAATTAGCTGTAGATTCAGTTAGATATTGTCATTTACTCTGATGGCACACCACTTGTCCCATGGCACACCGCGTTTGAACTACCCTGGTGGTTTCCCATCCATGTGCAAAACATTGTAAAAAACTGTGGCACACCCATGCTGAACACAACCAAAACAAATATCATATGACCAACATCGCCAAACCGCGAAGACTATGCGTCGCGACACCTGGAACCACACATGGCTGATCCTTTGCTCCGCAAGGGGTCGATTCCCTTGATTCATCTGAGGCGGGTAACATGAAAACCACATAAAACCACTGTCTTTAGAGGCAACGTCGTTGGCTTCCCAAAGTGACTCATGTGGCGATGTGGCTCAGCATAGTTCAAAAAATTTTCAGCTCACATGTTCTTTTCCCAGGCCTGAGTCCTTGATGACTTTTGCAATCAAAGCCATGGCATCTTGGTCATTGTCCTTGTGAACGGCGACGGTTGGACCCGGTGACAACACCAACATGAGCAGCGATCAAATATAACCAGCCTACCTTTGGTTGATGACTGCGGGGGTGGGGCAATGCCATCCAATCGGGAGCATGCATTGAGCTTTCCACTTTAAAGGCGTGTGTTGGACGATTTGGCGACAAATGGATCTATCTGCATGACGTTCCACTGCAAAGGCACGGTTTATCCACATCTAGAGGAAAACAAAAGCATGCTCAAAAATGTTGGAAGTATTCTGAAGGTACCCAGCTCCTCCAATTGTTTTCCGGCTTTCAGTGGGCTGCACAAGTTTGGTGTGACGCCGCTGCGATTTTCCCAACCAATGGTCATGCAAACTCCATGCCCCACGCCGATTCTATCCAGCCAGGGTTCAGTTAGAATTGACACGGCCACGCCCTTGTTGTTTCGCCCTGTTCTCCCAATCCGATGCACATAATCCTCCGCCGAACGAGGCATGTCAAAGTTCACCACCAGATTGACATCCTGACACCACGATTGTCCGGTGACCATCAAGCCAACCACAAGTTTGGTCCCAACACTACCACTGGGACGGCTGAGGCATTTCTTTAGATCACTTTGTGTTTATTCGAAGCAGAGGAAACAAGTGCACGCAGCAAACGCTGCATGTCAACATGACTACTCATCACTTTGAAGATCGCAAGGAAATACAGCTTGACCAAAGCTGGCACCATGCCTTCACATCGATGCCACGACCAGCCACATCGGTTGCCAGTAGCACCTGAGTCTGTGAGTGAACAAAGTCCAAACGAGTTGAGATTGTACCTCTTTTGGCTCCATATCATTGCTTGGGCAATCGGTTAGGCGTTGATAATGATTGGTAGATGGTAGACATCCCCTGTGCCAAATGAATCGCACGCAACAATCACTTGGACAGGCAAGGAAAACCTTCTTAGAAGGGAAAAAACCTTGCACACAGAAAATGGCGTGATACGACAACAGAAAAATAGGCCGAAACCCTTCTTGGAATGGATCACCACGAGGAAGACCACATGGAAGCGATCAAAAATCTGAATGCCTATGTCCCAGCGAGATCTGAGAAGCTTCAACAGCATGTGCTGCAAAATCACAGGCTGCTTGTCTTATTGAGTCATCCCAGCAATAGAAACATTGGACTACAGGGTTATGAGAAATGATTGTACTACTTAAGGCGGGCCGGAATCAAAGTGACCAATCTACAGCCGCCAGCTCGAGAAGGTCAACCAGGTGTGGAACTATGACATCACACGATTTCTGCCGCACTGTAGCAGCTCTCCTAATCCATCACAGTCCCTGCATGTCACTGATTCAGTTCGTACTTTCAATCCCAAACACAGGCGTTCACCATGCCGTGCATCTCATAGCAACCAGATGGTTGGGATGCTCATTTTCTGCAACCATGGTCATCACTGTCACTATGTTATCGTCATGAACCATCATTCCATTGAGGAAAACGCATGAAGCTGCGCTTTTAACCACAAATGAAATCATTAACCACTATTAACCACTTGAACCAACATCACTCTCCAGTAGTTGCCAGCCATCATGGACAATCCATTACTAACCATGGTCAACCAATAAGAACAACCATGAATGAGAGATCCATATTAACAAACCAAAGGGAGTGTGATTATTGATATGCACCTACTGGTGCTAGTATCATCAACCGTCATCAACCATCATTCTTGCTTATTCACTATCATGAACCACAACTAACCATCTATGAACCACCATTGACCACCATCAACCACAGTCAACCATCTACCAACGACTATCAATCATCTACGCCTATCGACCATCTACCAATATTCACCACCTCTCCACCACTGTTAACCACTATTATCCATCTATGAACCACTATGAGTATCTATCAATCATTAAGTATTATTAACCATCATTGATTTTCCATCTATCAACCATCATCAACCATTGATTAACCACCACTATTAGCCATCATTGGCAAACCATCTATCAACCATCATTAGTAACCAAAAGTAACCCCTACTGCCCCTGTACCCACCAACACCCCTCCGCCAGCACCTGCGTGGCACCCTCGCGGAAACGTCCAAGGGCTGCTTCCCGGTCGCGCTGGCTGCGATCTCCGTGGATGGCATCAATGGACAGCGGAACGCGGCCTCATGACGTGCTTAAGTGAAGGTTTGATGGAAGGACTTCAAGGTTAGTTGGTTGATAAATTGATGCTCAATTGATGGTTAATCAATGGTTATTTGATGGTTAGCTGGGCTAGCTGATGATAGGTTCATGGTAAATTGATGCTTATTGCTAGTGCATGGTTCAAAAGTTGTTCATTGATGGGTTAATGCTTCGTGATGGTTGCTAATCTCAAGTTCGCGCAAGCGCCTCAGAGGCATTCGTTTCGGGTGCATGTTGGGAACCCGTTGCGTCGTTGGAGTGTTTAGTTGTCACCAAAACTGCGCGCATCTTCGGGTGCATGAAATGCATCCGCACATGCCAGCAAATCCAAACCAAGCAGGCTGCATCACAAAGGTCATACTATGTGCACAAATGTGCCCACAATGTGTATAATCACATCCAATAACAGAGTAGCATCTGGAGTTTTTGATGCGCAACATAGATATATGTGATACATAGTGATATAGCGTTAGTATTTTAGGAACTATACGTTTTCCAATGGGAGTGGAAACGGCGCAAACTAAAGTGCACGTCCATTTGCGCAAGGCCATGGAGAGTATATACCCAGCATCCCAAACGTGCGCCAAGATTCAACAGTTCCAGGAGATAGAAAGCACACAGATGCATATCAAGTAACATCATGTATCGTATATCACTAAACTATACACATGAAAACAAATACGCACACGCACACACATGCAAATTGAGAATCATTTACATAGGCATGGGTCAAATTCATCAATTCTGTCAATATTAACCAACCAACAAACGGGTAGTTATTCACAACCCAGCAGTGCAAGTAGAAACTGGTCATTTGGAAGGTAACAACGAGGGGCACAAAGGCCCTTGACCCACGGCCATATCAGAATTAGATGTCTTACCGATTCTTATCCCCAGGGATCATAAATAACCTCTCATGTGAACGATTGATAAATTGCGCATATGATCGTATATGCATCTAGAAGATACTCTCCATGCGAACAAGCACTCCTCCTTTATCATCCTTTATCCTGAATTCATCGGACATACAACCAACTCATCAGATATACAACCATAAATATATCCATAAATAGTTGTGATCCATGCCAGAAATACAACCATCAAGGATGCCATACTATACTGCATCCCCACCTTCCCCGCCTCGGAGGCTCCTCTCCAGCTGTTGGCAGCCCCGCTTCGTGGCCACGAAAACGATGGCGCGCAGGGACCCCTTGCGGCAACGCCCGCGCCTTGGAGCTCGTTGAGCAGTTGGGACCACCAACCGACGACGGTCCAGACCACACAGGGGCATTGCAGTGGTGGTATATGGGCATTGCATGGGTCAGCTGAACCTGCAAGCTTGTCCGAACAAAAATAACAATGGAATCGGCTCCCACAGTGATAGGCTATGAGGAAACCCTCAACCCACTTAGCGTTGACCAGTTGTGCAATCTGGGTTTCGCTGCCACGACTGTTCTGCAGCAGAAAATTGGGGAAAAAAACGCAAAAAAATCAACTTCGCCTCGTAGCTCCTCGTGTGGCATTGAGTCTAATGATTTGTTCTTGTATAATGTTGCTTCTTTAGCAATTGCGCTCGTGCAGGCTTTCGTGGTGGAAACTGATTTCAATGGCACGCATGGCAAACGCAAAACGCATTATGGTCTCTTATAGTGCCTTGTGGCCATCGAAGTGTTGGCTGCTGATAATTGATTATGGTGGCCCATGATTAAATGATTCACCCGGCCTTGTTTGATGCCAATTATGCTGTTTTCAAGCTTTATCTGCCACAACGCGTTGAGGGTCACAAGCGAGAAACGACGCCAGTTATGCGCGCGCCGTAATGACTCCCCTTTGTTTATAAAAGTCCTTTGGGGGTTTCACCCACAGCGTGGAGGATGACTAAGACATTTCAAAGTGAACCATCATCCTAAGTCACTTCTGCCCAAAAGCAGGTGTTTCCTTTTTGCCGTTTCATGGAGAAGGCACACGGCCATTCTGTTCATTGCCATGTGGCCCAACTGCGACAAAACCAGGCACCGACCTGCACATGCACGCGGGTGCCTAGCTGGCACCGACTGACGTAAGCCCATCATGCCGGGAAGGGAGTCTCGCCACCGCGGACCTTTTGATCATTCTTTGCAAAGAGGACAGCGAAGTAGTTCACCCTTTTCCTCTGCCTTCTTTTGGAGCGTCTCAAGGCACGCAGAACACAGGCATAAGTGCTTGCACCTGAGCACGATCACTTGAATCACGGCATCCAAACAAACTTTGCATCGCATGATACCTCGCATCTGCTCATCACTATGTCGGTCTTGCCGCACTTTTCTCAATTGTTCTTGGAACTTCTCCCGGCGCTGCCGCTCTTGCTGTCTCCTTTGCACGGCTTGTTCAGCCCTCTCTTGTGCTTGCTCAGTTTCCTGGTGAGCATTTCCAAGTGCCTTCAGTCTGGCTGATCTGGTTGCATATTTCTTCATCTCCTTCCCAGCCTCCCTCAGCTGGAGCTTGCGGCGTGCCACTTCGGTCTGAAGATCCTCCTTAGGGTCCTCCTTCTCTTTTGCGAGACTTGCGATGGCAAAGCCTGTGAATTTACCGACGAAGGCAAACAAATTTCCCAGGCGAGCGAGGAAGATCACCTGGGAAACTTGTTCGCGTTCTTCGAGAAACTCACAGGATTTGTAGTCGCAAGTGACACCGAAGGGATCCGAAGGGTTTCTCGCAAAATTCGTTTTCTGCCAGTCTTCCAGAAAGCGGCGGCAAGCATCTGCATAGGCCCCTTCCCTCCTTGACATTCTCTCAAAGTGTCTTCCTTTTGAAACTTTGCAGTTTTTAGTGTGGGACTGCAGGTCGGTTCTCAGCATAGCCCGACGGCATTTTCGGCAGGCTTGGTATTCCTGATTCGCACAGAGCATCGAATACTACAGGGGGAAGAAAAAGGCATGAACGCTTCCTCCAGGTCAACGCGTGTGTGTGAAGTCATGCCTTAGTCATGCCTCTTGAGTTTTCTCCCATGTCAACGCAATAAAAAGAAGAAGCGCTATGACATGCTCCGTGTATATTGTTGTCGTCGCCTCATCAGCAATCAGCAACCAGCCCAATGCTGCGGTTGGAAGATCCTTATTGAAGCACCCTCATGTTGGGACATTAGCAGCAGCGGTGAAATTGGGTTCCCCATTAATGCTAACAGATTTTGCTCAGTGGAAGAAAAACACATCTATTCTAGGCAACTTTGAAAAATCAATCTGTTGAGCATGCAATGTTGGCAAGTACTGTTGACTTGATGATGATGATTGTAAGGGCCCGCACCTTGAGAATGATTAACAACAACAAGAACAAGAACAACAACGACAACGGCAACAACAACAACAACAACAACAACAACAACAACAACAACAACAACAACAATAAACCATCACGGTCACGTCCACACATTGTCCTACTGGTTGCCTGCCCCAGCAACAATCGGAACCTCGCTGGCGCCAAGAACTGTTTCCAGTGAGACGATTGTTCGATCATGATCACAGCATGTCACTCAATTTCCGAGTTGAGCTACGAAGTCATCAGCTCAAGCTGAGCTTAACCCTATAAACTTTGGCAAGGCTATTGTGCTGCCCGGTCCTTACCCCCAACCCGCAGGAAAACGAGCGGCAGCAAAGCGGTCAAAGCGGAGGGCTTCTCTCCGTCATCTCGCAAAATCATAACATCCTCGCATGGGGCTTTGTTAAAATGAGGGTACCCCCAAACCTAGTCGGTTTAATACTATAAATGGGTACTATTGGATGATATTGAGAAATCACCACATGAGTACGCACCCTTGGCGCCTGAACCAGGGGCACCCCAACTACTGAGGAATGGTGACATTCTTTGTGGGAATTCTTTGGAAGGGTTGGTCGCTCATGAACCAGCTGGTGTGACCCCCGAGAACAACTTTCACCACTGTTTTACTGGCTGCGCAACAATACATTCCCTGCTGGATAATTTGCCCGCTCCATCATTTTCGACACTACATTCTGCATTGGTCTTACTGGCAGTTGAAGTTCGTTTGCGTTTTGGTCTCATCCAAGTCCAAGTGCCTTGACCCATTTCAGGAGCATATCAAACCCCAAGTAGGCGCAGGAACCAGAAAAGAATGTGGGGACTGGACAAATGAGATCTTTTTGCTTTTACTTTTGCAAGAATACTCAGCACCATGCAGAGCAATAATTTTCTTGGCCTTTTGCATGCACGTATGATGGTGATGATGATAACGCGACAATGATGATGCTGACCAGAATTACTGATGATGACTGTGTAAATGAATATGGCACTGCAACTGGTCAAAATGCTGAACTGATGAAGCACGACAGGCAGCCCACAGTCTGTCCTGTGCCACGTTGGGATTGGCGCTTAAGGATCCCGTGGCACCCACACGGACCTGTGGGGAAGGCGAGTCTTTTCTAGGCTTCCTTGACAGCTGTAGTACATGTCTACTGGATGTTTTGATTGCTATCGCCATACACATGTATGATTATACTACTGACACTCCCAACATTTGTCTGGAATAACTACCTACCCCCACAGAATTCTGGCAAAATTGGGGTGTGCGGAGGCAGTGCTTGTTCATATCCGGTTGCAGCGGGGATCTTTGGGGCTCTTTGATCTGCCATGCTTGATGTCTGCTTGCAAAAACCCACGCAAGCACTCTGCCTGAGAACTTCCATGTGGCACTCGGGAAACAGAAATTTTGTTAAACCTTTGTGGAAAAGGAGCTACGTACCTCTTCGCATGAGTATTTCTCTATGACATTGAATTATTATTCCGTTTTTTCCCTCCACTTTTGTCGACTGGGTGTATCGATATAGATGATGCCTGTCAACGTATTGGGGCGTGCTGACAAAAATATGCTCCTTGTGAGATGGCTGGAGGTATGCCTCTTTGTGGACACACTTATTCAGTCATCAATCACTGATAATTAATCACTACCGACAACTGCCAACCTTTCGCCCCCATTTATCAATGATTGCCAACAAATCTTAGAATCCCCAAGCGTGAAACACATTTGTCACCACGCCATTACTAGCGATTATCAACCATTATGACCCAATTATCATTGTATGAAACATTTTTGAGCACTACTGGCTTGATTCAACCATCAACCAGGTCTATATTCGTTCCAGAACTGCTGCTACTCATCATTTACCACCATTTCTGTTCCTGGTAAGCGTGGCTGATTGCCAATCATGACCATGCATTATTTTGAACCGGTACTTGTTAACGATCAGCAGCCACTACCAACGACTATCAGCCATTATCAATCACTGACTACAATCAGCGTTGTTCGGCATGACTAATCACTAGTAGGCAATGGCATTATTCAACACATGGTTGACAGGAAAATCTACAAGAAAGCCTAAGAATCGCTAAGAATTGGTGGTTCAAACAACGGTTTCTGTACGAATTACTACCGCCCACCATTCTTGGCTGGTCTGAAGCAAAAAAAATCCTCAGCAACCATTACTCATCATCAAACATGCTACTGGAACGTCGCAGTCATATCAACAGTATCAGCAAATACGAAGGTATCCACTACTATCAAGCGTTTTCAATCACTGCAACTGACAACTATTAACCAGTATTTATCAACCATGTTGATCCAGTCTAATATTCAAACATATTCAAACACTATGAACCATCTTCAACCATGTTCAATTATGCTCAACCATCATGTGCAACCATGTTCAACCATGTTCAACCACCATCTTCAACCATCTTCAACCATCTCCCCGTCGAATTTCCACCTCATCACTTGGCCTCCACTGGGTCCTTGAGCACTTCCCGAGAGAAGCTTTGCACCGAGACCGGCCACGTGGCTGAGAACAGCAAGCTTTGCCGCGAGGGCGAAATGGCCTGGAGCACCCCATGGTGGCTGAAACGGGACACCTTTGAACTGATGAGTTGTGTGGGTTGTAATGCTTGACCTATGTTGACCTTGACTGATGAGAATGGCTAATGATTGGTTCATCATGGGTGATAGTGGTTAACAATGGTAAATAATGGTTCATTTCCCTTCCGCTGAGAGAGTCTCGACCGCCACGCCGCAGATGCAAATGACGACTGTCCAAAGGACAGGAGAGGACTCGTAAAAGATAATGGATGATAGGGCTTCATGACATTTGATCAATAGCAATAGCTGATACTAAATTGCGGCATGGTTGATAGTGGTTGATAGAATATCCGAGAACCTTCCGAAAGCCCAGCACCCCAACAACAACTTTGAGAAAGATTCAATGGTCAAAGAAAAATCGAATGCCTGCCATATCTTATCCAATCTCTCCCAATCAACCACCTTGGTTGGTGAATCTTGGCGTTCCACCTGTCGCATCCTGTCGCATTGGATGCCCTCCACGGCGTTGCCCTACCCCCTCCGCTTCGCCGCCGCCTGGGCCAGGATCTGCCGAAGCTGGGCCTCAAAGCCTTCGCCCAGCAATCGATCCGCCTCGTCCAGCACCAGAATCCGCAGCGCCGTCAGAGCGAGGACGGGAGGCTCCTCCTGGCGCTGGGAGATGGTGAAGGCTTAGCGGTTGGGCACATGAAAAGCCCTGAGCATTTGAAGACATTCCATGTTGAACAACATGAATTCATGATGAATTCTGAATATTTCTGAATCAATGAGTGATCATTCAGCATTCATTTGACATTTATTGAGTATCACTTTTACACGGGTAGCGGGTGGTGCAGTCAAATGCTGTATCCTGACGATATGGATGATGGACGATGATGGTGAGCGAATGATTTGAAAAGTCCAGGACACATGAGATGAAATGTAAGAGGAGAACGTGCAATCCAGAACGACAATCAAAGCAACACACCAGAAGGAAAAATCCAGGCAAATTCAGGCACACAGTGAGGATCAAGTGGGCTATCACCATCATACACTTATCATTACTTTACTTATACGTTATTATCATCACTTGTCCATACATTATTTGATGACATCTTTCAGGGAAGATTCTTAGGGTCACAAAGAGACCGTCCAAGTCGTAAGCCCCAAAAACAGCAACCCAATAGCATTGGGGCTTTAGCATTGGCATGTCACTGTGAGATCAAGCGCTCCGCTCAAAAACCATGCAGGACTACCACAAAACAACAGCAACGAATCATTCCATGGTCAGGAGTTTGGACGGTCAGGAGTTTGGATCACCTTTTTTTTGACATCTTTCTGAATCATTCGATGATCACATTAGACGATCTTTGGTGCTCCTAAAACGGCGCCCGCAACGAACTCAGGAAACGGCCAAGCTCCCACCGAAATCAGCAGCACTGGGCGCCTCCAAAAACTCCAGGAGCCTCCCAGGCGTGGCCACCACCACGCTGGGCAGCTTCCTGAGCCCTGCGAGCTGCTGCTGCTTGGAGCCACCTCCGTAGATCACTTCCAGCAGCACCGCCGAGGCGCGACAGAAGCGCTCCGCCTCGGTGGCGCGACGCTGCGGATGCTTTCGGGGCGAAGTTTCGCCGGGAGCGGCAGGTTTTCAGGGTCGTAACTTTTGAGGGTGGAAAAACCCAGGAGTTTTGAGGGGTTTTCTCCACTCTGGGGGGTCAAAGTGAGTCTCTTGAGACCTGTTTTTGGGAGTTCAGCAAGAGTTCTCCCTGGAGTTCACTCCAACGGACTCATCGATACATCTTGCGGTGAATGGTTCTCACACCTACCGGACCCGCTGGGATGAAGTGGAAGCTTTGACAACACATTCAGCCAACATCCCGTCTGCAAGTCGACCAAGTCACCGTTTTCTGGATCTGGGCAACTAACCTCGCTTCGCTGCACAGCAGTGCTGCTCTTTGGTCTGTTCCTCTGGGGTCCGGTTCATAGACAAAAAGTCTGCACAATGGCTGATAGAAAATATCAATGACCATACTCATGCAGCTATCTACGTTTTGGGTGTTGCCAGCAATGTAACAGTAGTCGTTATCGAATCTATGTTTATTTTTCCGAAAATGGCTGGGCAGCTATCTTAAAATCAGGTGTTGCTGGAGAGGACCGTCGTCATTGCTGTCTTCAAGCGGGGGTATATCCGGCCACGAATCAAGCTATATACTTCTTTCAAGTGAGTAAGTTGCTGGAGTCAGACTGGGATGCAAATGCTGAAGAATGTGAATTCACAGGGCGCTGGCTGACACTTCCGACACCTTCTTGCTGCGGTGTGACGAAAGGGGACTACACCGAAAGGCAAAGGATGCACTCGTAGCTGGTCAAACTGGAGTCTCAAAAGCTAACGGCTGGCAAATATGCAATTGCAGCTAGTCAACAGATAAAACTGGGGAGAAAACTTGGAAGCAGGCACTCTTCGTCGATGCTGCCCCTGCAAGGCTTTCAAGGCTCCGACATGCTCCAACCGACCGACCAACCAGCTGACCAACCAACTTCTCCCAGTGACTCTCGTGTGGGCCCCAAGACCAACATCCCAGGCCACTGTCTGCGGCTGGCAGGTCCTGCCGCCCGCATTAGCCGACCTCAGTGGATGAGAACTGATGCAATCCTTTGATGGTTGATGGGTCAATGATCCTCCATGATGATTGATGATAGTCAATGATGGGTAATGATGGATGATGGTTGATGATGTTTGGTGACTACTTCGTGATGTGTTGATGATGCTTCGCGATGGTCAATGAGGGTGATTCATTTGAGGGTCAATAAGATTCAATAACGATTGATGGTCGTCAACGTCCTTAACGCTCCATGATTGCTCATCATGTTTGATGATATTGTGATGGTGGATGGGACTGTGAGCATCAATCACCCGCTTGAACCCCGTGAAAAAAGGTGTAACAAGACAACTCAAGTGTTTGATTGCTGAGGATTTGGATTAGGAATTCTGATGATGAAAGCACTTTGCCATGGCTTATCTAAGTGGCAAACAATGAACCAAAATCATGGAACATTCACATCATGATACTCATCAAAGGTCAAATGTACTAGCCAAAAAAGCAGGAGAATACTATCCCCAAACTTGGCTGCTGTTGCTTGTACCGTGCTCAATGCTTGTGGTTGCTGCAGTCTTTGAGCCATGACACAATTGATTGCTTCCCTACTGTATCAAAAAAGAATCTTGATCATGCCACAACGTTCACTGATTAGTCATTAAATGTCAATAACCACTATGACCATGACTATATTGACAATCATCAACAAGAGTCATTGACCACAATTGACTGCTCTTGGCAACCATGAACCACTTCTAAGCATTGAAACATGCAAAGGTGCCCTCCTTGAGTCACTTGTACAATACCCGGTGGTGCTTGTGCTGAGTCCGCAATGGCACAAACTTGTACAATGTTTGACTCCACAAATCCAGCATAGCATTCTTTTCTCCCGGCAACCCCAATCGTAAACGGCTCAAAATGGCTAAGGTACATCACGTTGACTTATATACAGAGTGCCTTGGTTAGAGGCAGCCCAGCTGCTCTAGAGTCGCTAGACCTCACACGGTACAGTTCCAGACCGGAAGCTTCTTGACCAGAAGCGCTACGATCCCAACCGAAAGAGGATACTCCACCGGAGTCCTATTCGGAAGGGTTTAAAAACCAAAAATTTCTAAAACAAAAGGGAAAAACATCATATCAACTGAACACAGTCACATGATGCAAATGGCTTACGACCACAACCGTGACAACGGTGACGTCGATAAATGGTGTACCTCCTAGTGCAGACTGCACCGCCTAAGGTAACGTGACAACAGCCGTGGACTACGGCAACGTCTAAGAGGCCATCCCCAAGTGCTGACTGCACCGACACGGTCACCCAACTGATCCCAACCGCAGACAACGGCACCGTCAGCAACAACAGGCCAAAACTCAGAAAGTATCAGGGGCGCATTCATCTACGGAGACTCCCCACGATGAAACCCCTGAATACTTTAAAAGAAAACGACCAAGTGGTAAAATGAACCCCCTATGTCGTCCAGACATTTTGGGTGGGTAGGGAGTGGTGAAAAATTTCTGGACACACCAGACAGTTGTGGACAACAACTGATAGCCCTTACCTGGCTATTTTGGCTTGAACCAAAATGTAACATATTGAATGCTAGTGGAATTTGTATGCAAACATATCTTCATCACCGACCCTGCCAAGCCTCAAATGAAACTAAT
>VSDK01008670.1:293758-321570 GCA_009767595.1 Symbiodinium kawagutii | reverse complement strand
GGGCCTCTCCGCACCCCGTCACGGCACTCAGCAGCCGTCTTGTCCATGGCAGAGGCCAGCAACGTGACATTGTTGCGCTCCAACCACGGCAAATCTTCCACACGAGGAAGTCCTCCCAGCCACACCTTGGCATCACCACTCGAGTAGACCAAGGTCGCAGGCTCGGGGCGACCAGAGTTCCCTGGACGATTCCACTTCGATGCCTCTCGATTGAAGAACTCTTCATTCGCAGCATCCTGGGCGCTCACATCCGGGACCTCGATGGGAAGATCAACAGGATCAGAAGGTGCAGGACGCTTAGCAGGAGTCAACCTGACCGATGAAGCCTTAGAAGGTGAAGCCTTAACCACGGCCTTGGCAACCGGCATGGCCTTCACTGGCGGAGACACCGCACTTGAAGGAACTGGGGGAGGCACCCCCTGGGCCCGAGAGGGAGCCACCCTCACAGCTCTCCCCAAAGTCTCCCGCCTCTTGGCAATCATCGTGCGGCCTTTCAGCCTGGTTACTCTGGACATTTCCAAAGTAAGTTCCCTGATCAAAGGCATACCAGGGACCTGAAAGGGGCCATCCGTGATGTCGGAAGCAGCAGCAGCCAGCCTGGCATCAGCACGCTCGAACTCCTCGGAGAACATAGTCCTGCACTTCGTCATAGAAACTGCTTGCCAGGATGCTGTGTTTCCGTCTTCCAGGATCCGCTTCACCACTTCGAACACCGCCAACTTCAATTGGTCAGTCTGTCTCGATTTCTGAGAGTTATATCGAGAGGAAGTGACCGCGACCTCCTTGTTCTTGTCCAGCCAGCCACCCAGCGCTGTCTTCTGAGACTCAGAGAGTTCGGCCAGAGCCGAGATAGTGGGCACAACCCTGCGAAAAGAATAGGAAGACATGTCACCAACGTTTTTGACCTCCATCTCAAACTGCTGGCGCATGGTGGTAGTAAAGCCCTGCACATCCAAGGGCTTCCCCTCCAAGAGATCAAATGCAAGGTGGTGGCAAGCCAACTTCTTCTTGACCATGACCTTCCTAAAGAGCCGCAACTGCCTCACCAGTGGAGGTGCCAAATCCAGCCCAGACAAAGAATACCTAGGAAGGCTCCAGTAGAAACCATCCCGATTGCCCCGCTGTTTGCCCCTGATGCAGTAGAAGGTCATCATCTCCGACGTATACCACGCCAGATGGCTCCTCTGCAGATGCGCAAATCGCACCACACCGTAGACCATGGCAAACGCTGCGAAAGCAACGGACCACAAGTCGCTGTCCAACATATTCGTCAGCAGGTTATCCAAGACAATGAGCAGGGGAGGGGGCAACACTGGGGCCTGCCTACCCCCTCCAAACTGGTTGCCAGTTTGACGAGCTGGCGCCGTAACCAAACTCAAGTCAAGTTCCAAGGGAAAGTTCCTCACCAACCACCTGAGAGCTTGAAACGCCCTAGAAGGTGATCCCGAAGTCCTCAAGAACTCAGCCACATCGTGCGCTGTAGGAAGCTCCACCCCCACAAACATGCGAAGCTCCTGCCAAGTCGTGGCCGCCCTCTGCAAAGTAGCCACCTCCGACTTCCGACACACCTCAGTGACCATCTCATGGAAGTTCGCCCTCACACGATCACCCAGCACAGGATCCGAAGAGCGATGCACCCCAATGATCGTCAACATGACCACGAAGAGTTGGATGAACCGAGACTTGGCCCCAGGCATCACAGGGCGCTCAAAGGTGCGCTTAACCTCAGCAAAGCTCTTTGCCTTGGCCTTGGCCTTCGAAGGACCAACAGGACCAGCTGCCGGGCGCAGCCGAGGGCTCAAAGTGGGCCGCGGAGCCGCCACAGTGGAGGCACCACTGGATTCGGCCATGAAGATCGCCCTCACCAACCCGGAGACACCGGGGATGGAGCTGTCTCTGGCTGCCTGCCAGGCACGGGCAACAGCCCTACCAGCCTCCTCGAACGCTTCGTTGTAGCTGGTGAACATGAAGGCCAGATCAGCCGTGCTTTCGACACCATTCGAAGAGCACCAACGTTCAACCTTCTTGGCCTCAGCTTCAGCCTGGGCAGCATCCAAGGGAACGTCAGAAGGGGCCTGAGAAGCCATGGCAAAGAACAAGTTTGGGAGACACCCAAAAATTTCTGGACACACCAGACAGTTGTGGACAACAACTGATAGCCCTTACCTGGCTATTTTGGCTTGAACCAAAATGTAACATATTGAATGCTAGTGGAATTTGTATGCAAACATATCTTCATCACCGACCCTGCCAAGCCTCAAATGAAACTAATTGCCGATAGGGAACACCATCATGAATTCGGCATCTCCTCCTGCATTTATCTCACTGAAGTGAATATTTTGGATGGAAAATCATGGAAACAAGCGTGGAAACCAACGAAATTTGGGGATGTTAAGGTCCTCGCCTGGCCTTTCACTATTGAGGGTATGTCACTTGGTCGGACTTGGGGCCCCCCGTTTTGCCATGATGCTGAAACACGGCAAGAGGTATGCCAAAGTTTTTCCGCTGCCGGTGGCTGAGATTCCTGCGGCCAGCACTGGCGTCCGAATCCTTTCCTTGAGGTAACAACACCGGATCTCTTGAAAGGGGCAATTGTAAGGGGTAGTCGTGGCGGTAGTATTGATAGCAGTAGCAGCAGTAGTAGCAGTAGTAGCAGCAGCACTAGCATTGCGTCTTCATCATGTTCTCGTTTGTCAGTGGCTGCGAGGGGATTGCTTGTTTCTTTATCTTGTGTGCGATGTGGAAGACCAGATGCCTTTATGGGGCGGTCAAGCAGCATCCCCAAAGAGTGCAATGGCGATTTGTCAGGCACCTACTTGTAGAGGTGTAACATGGTAACCCATTTTTTAGTGGAACCTGATCTCTCAGGTGGAACATGATGTAACTTCTGGAAGCACCAGTACCACCCTCAGCCATAAACCACGTTCCCCTCTCTGCATGACTTGTAAGTTGTGCTCCAGGCATCGATACATGCTGAAAATGATAGGTGATCATGAACACGAACGGCGAATGATGATGAATCATGGCTGACCATTTTGGAGGGGATGGGCTGATGGGCTGTCTTTGCAGCTAAGCTGTCACTATGCCGTGGACTGCTTTGGTATCTCATGGATCATGACACCACGGATCGGAGTCCTATCAAATCTCGGCCCGAAGCAACGATGGGCATGGAGAAGGCTTGGATGGCCGTGGGCTTCTCAAAGCCTGGGAGCCCAGCAGACGACGAGAGCTACCCCTGTCCTACAACACTTGGAGCCCAAAAAGTGCTCCCACAACGACGAGAAGCGGCTCAGCTTGACTCAGCTACCTGAAGACGAAGGAATCAATCACGGATCACTTAATATTTGACAACATATCTGTATGCAAATATATGATATATTGATATATACATCAATGCATACATACATCAAGAAATAAATTCATGCATATAGAAATAAATGTTTCAATAGATAACCACTAATACATAGACATTATGGTTTCCAGCTCCAAACACGACTCCTATGTGTGACTGGTCGTTAGGAGTGTCACTTGAAGCAGTTCTTTTGTCCAAGCATCCCCTTCACTCCATATCTTAAAGGCAACTCAAACTCTCTCAATAGGCGCAAAAACAGCACCCATCCTCCCACTGTCACGCTGCACAACTCCATTGGTAAGGTCTATGAATTGCAAAATATGTCATAGCACCACTCACCAACAAATCGGAAGTCTGCCATCCCACATCATAACTGTATTGTACTGTATTGCACTGCACTGTATTGTATTCGTCATGTCTACATTGATTCTGAGGCATTCTCTCTATGTTCACTGGGGTGACGGCTTCAGTGCTCCATGGTCTCCAACTATTCATCAAATGTCATGGAGTCTGTGATGTGAATGAGTGATCAAGCTCCCCTGCAGTTCACCCACTGACTGGAATGGAAGTCTGATCCATGGAACCGTCCATGAGTCAGCAGTACACCGTGTGAAACCGTCCTCAAGTTGTAATCTTCCATGGCAAAAGCGCCAAGTTTGGAGATGCACCATGCATGAACAAGCTCAACTTTTTTATACACGTTCATTGGATCCATTACCATCCATTACCAGCAGTAAGTCCGCATTCATTGGATCCATTACCATCCATTACCAGTAAGTCAAGAAAATCCTCCAAATCCTCGAAAATACTGGGGCCTTCGGGACGCCTGTGGCTTTGAAGTAGGCCCCTCTTGTGGGTTGACCGTCCAACAGGTTCGGGGTGCAACAACAATGGACACACTGGCCCAACCAATCAGAAACCTTTCCTAAGCGTCAATCATGATTAGCCTCCAAGTAGTATTGACTAATACCAACAGTGCTAACTACTGTTTACTCATCATTCACTACTATTGGCAATATTTGTTTACAAAATAACGACGGCTGATTAATGATTGATTAATTTATATACCAACAAACCCTATTAAGCCTGGTAGCCTGCTAATTGGTATGGCACTGGTCAAATCTGGTCAACAGATAATTTCTGTCGGTCAAATGGCCAACTTGCAAAAATGGTCATGCTATAGTGGTTTACCCTGCATACCAATGGTTGTAGCCGTGCTTGATACTTGATTACTATACTAGCAGGGTATAACAATGGTTAATTACTGTACCAAGTGGTTAAATGGATTTAGGTAAAAAACTGTACCCCTGGTGTACCATCCTTGACAGGTACCATCCCTATTATTGACGGTTATCATGCACCATAAAATTATTCGTTAATATGGACCCCTAGCTAAATGGTTATACCCTGTGCAACTCGGTAGGTCTATCCCTTCGAGAAGCCCATCTCCAGCAACGGTTCCATCAATTTTCCATGCAGCACCTGGGCGAAGCTGACAACGTGAAACGGTGGGCACCCCAATGGGCGCTGAGTTATGCGCATGTTATAACTGCTCTATATTTGGCTATGGATCAATACTAGACATCAAGAATGGTGGATAATAACCTACAATAATAGTTGGAATACAATGGTTAATGATGGTACACCAGGGGTAGAGGGTTTTGAGGCACAGCCATATCTGTTTGGTGGTCTTAATCCCTTTGAAAAAACATGCGATTCAATCAACCAACAATATTCCAAATATCCGGGGAAATAAAACAGCGTGTTTAGAACTACAACGTAGATATTGTAGAGTGGTGCTGTTATGTGTAATATTGTATCACTGACTGAGGATGTACTATGCACATGCATACATCTACACCTTGCTACGCATGTGTAAAGACTAATCTCCACTTTAAACAACATATTTTGAAGAAACCACCGGCCACCTATCACCAGCAACATCTCGTCATCCAAAACAGTCCAGGTGTGTCCAGCCACCCTGACATCTCCAAACGAGTCGTCACAAAAGGTCTGAAGCACGACTACCTTCAACTGCGTCTCCTACTACTTCATACTATTTCAATCAGTTTCAAGACCAGTGGCTGAGAAAATGTGGTTCTACGATCAACTTTATTCAGAGAACCATGAACCGGATTGAACTTAGCGACAGCAGCTGGCGTGAAAACTGAGCTTTTCACCAGTGGGGTACTGAAGTGACAATAGAGCAGGCAGCTTCCCTTCAATGTTGGAGGATCGGTTCTGGCTGGTGAATGAGCTTCCACAGTTCATGAGCATTCACAGTTAAAGCATCAGCAGTATACCGCCAGAGAAAACAGCTACTCCAGCTAGTTAAATATGGATTCTTCTGCATGACCATGATCATAGGTCTGAAAAACCTCCAGTTTCAGTTCCCATGCGGCGAGTGGCTAGCGAAGCATCTTGAAATGTTTGCAATGCTGATGGAAGAGCTGCGCGACTCTCCTGGTGGCGGACCCACCCAAACTGGGATACATCCATCGGGATGAAGTACCTAGGAAGAGTATCGATCGCTAAGAACTGGTGGCATGAGGCCAAGGGGAGAAGAGCATCGATCTGACCACATCGCAGGACGTTGCTCCAGCGTCGCCGCTGAATTAAGACATTCCCAGCAGCAAAGGGCATAGGGTCTCAAGTGAACCAAGGCACTGGAGGAAAGACGCCAAGTCGTTTTTTGTCATCTACGTTGGATATGACTGTGAGTGAAAACGCTGTGTGAATTGAATTCCATGGGTGAACATACACAACACATATACTGCATGTGTACTGTATACACGCAGTAGGTAATTACGTGTAATCAATGCATGTCTCTATATACAAACATGCCATCTATCTATCTATCTATCTATCTATCTATCTATCTATCTTGCTATGGCTACTCCAACAAGGGAAACATCTGGCTATCCCAAAACCCACTGATACCATCTGGTAACATGGCTAGATTAGATAGTGTTTCGATTTCAAGATGCTTTACCTACTGGGAAAGGCCGTTTTCCAGTGGTGCTAGGTTTGACTATGACTACCACAGGGCCACAGGGTGGTGCGTGATCGCCAACAAACCAGACAATTAAAGCACAATAAATAGTGATATATTGGCACAAACTAACCATGTATCAACCATCAACTAACATCATCTACAGGTACCATAGTCATTCAACCATTGTACGAACTCAGCAGCAATCCTGCTATTGGAAATGGCCCATCCCCTGGCTTAGGATGTAGCGACTGGTCCTTCCCATCCTGGTACACCTTCACGTCAGGCGTGGGTGGTGCGGGCAGGGCAGCCACCCTGCGGAAGAGACAATGGATCCGAATTACCCTCTGGCAATTCCTAACCTGGAAGCTGAAAATCACCATTTTTTTAAGTAAACCATAACGAGTAGTGAATTTTCTACTTCGAGGTTAGTTTACGGGAGTGTATTGTATCTTGTAGTCCCTGCATATGGGCATATGGATAGGCGTACATCACATCCAAAACATGTTGCAACCATGAGAACCCATGAAGCAAATCTACCTGATCAAATTTGCCCGGGCTTCGGGAACCCGAGAAGCGAGATAGCAAGGTGGCGGTGACTGGTACTTCCAGAAGTGGGTGATTGACCTTGGACTCTGGTTGGCATGAGCGAATTAACATCCGTTGAAAACATGGCAAAGACTCGCCAGCTGTGATCATACTTACAGTACTGTATTGCTTGCACATATTCAAACACACCATTTGAGCAACAATTTAATGTTACCTTCATGTTGGCAGCCACTCGTTCAAGACTGGCAAATCCAACAACTGGGTCGCCGCTTCTTGGCTAGGATCTTGAAAGTGATTCGATGCCCCTACTGAAATTAATCAAGTTTTCTTACCACGTGTGGACGCAAAAGAAAACTGTGATTCTAAATAAATTGTGCTAATTCTTGCCAGTGTTTTCGCATTAAAGCCATGCCCAATCACCTTCCTCGTGCTGTTTCCCGTAAGCCACTCTCACTCTCCTGCTTCTGGTGGGGATCTCCCTGTCTGATTGGTGGTTGCAGCCAGCACCTTGAATATTAGAGATTGTTGACAAAACCACCCACAACACTCTCTGGCACTCCCACAGCAATGCTAGAGGTTTGAAGCTACCAACCAGTGCTTTCTGTATGCGGAATTCAGTCCCAGAAGCGGATCGCTCTGTGTCTCTGGCTCGGCTGGGATCTCCAAAGTTTCTCTCTCAGGCACTGAAGTAGCCTGAGTAAAGCCAGGCACGATGATCTGGTGCGGAATCAAAGGTGAACAGTTTTGAAGTGGTTGGCAGGTTGGTATTCCCATCATGTATTGCGACAATTCCCTATGTGTAGATTATACGCATACACACGCATATTGTACGATGGTTTCTTAAAATAGGGGTACCCCCCGAATCATCCAAAAGTATATGATCATTTTCACTAATGGACAATTCATTTTTCGGGTTCCCTATGCTGAGAAACACAATGAAACACCTAGATATACACATCCAAAAAAACATCTATATAACAACATCGTGATTTCTCAAAATTGTGAGCCGCAAAATGGTTGGTTTCTTACCTAAAAATGGTTGATAAGCTGGATGATAAGCGGGGGGTACCCGCAACGGGCTAGGTCGAAACCACCACGACTCGCATCATCCCGCGGAGCGCCCAGGGGACGCCAGTGGAGCCATCTGGCTTTCGCTCCTCCTGACCTTCGACATCCCGCAAGTACCTCGGCACAAGCGTGCGGCACCTCGAAAAATGGTTGGCATTTGATTGGTTGTTTATGATTAACCTGAAACAATTAGGGATCTTGGGGACTATACAATGGTTATTGATAGGGGAAGCAACAATAAGACCAACATGGTGGTTTCTTCATAGCTGGGGGTGCCCCAAAAAAGTCGGTTCATCACCAGAAATGGCTAATCAACTAGATGATTTGGGGGACCCAGTTTTGAGAAACCGCCATTTGATTGAGAGGGTACTCAGTACTCAGGAGGCACCCAACCATCGATGATGAATAGCCATCACAAATCCTGCGTTGGTTCGTGATGGTCCATGATGCATGTCTCTTCGGGGTTCATGGATGGTGAAAACCTCAGTTGCCCTCTGAACCATGACAGGGGCTGGTGCCAGGTACTTGTAGATCGCACCATTGACTACAATTGGATCTTGGAAGTAAACACACACAAAGGTGCTATCCCATGCTATCCCATGCTGCCATGATGTCCAAAAGCGACACATTTCTGGGAATCTCGGTGTTCCGAGCTGTCAAACCTCGCTGTCAAACTCATAGGGAATCAGGTAATCCTGGGGATACAGATCCAAATCATGAGAGAACATGCGCACAGCACCCCAGTTCTTGTAGCTAAATCAGACAGGCAGCGGAATGGCAATTGTATATTCAATGGTTTCAAATGTTTGAGAAAGTTGAACCTGAGCTATCAACATTATTTTCAGAGCATATCCTAGGACGTGCGTGTTTCACTGGTTGAGACAATCAAAGGCCAAATCTCTCCAAATGACTGCTCCGTTGATTTGCAAGTCCTTGTAGTCTTTCCATATCATCACATCAAGAATTATTGGCAGTGATATTTCGTGATACTTCCATCTATGTAAGAACAAAGACCTAAAATTTGAAATACTTGCCAACTGGAGCGGGCGAAGTCATATCTATTGCGTAGGTAGCAGCCTCGAGATGCACGTCCCGCAGGCAATGTGCATGTGGGCATTGGTCCTGCGCATGCCAATGTTTCAACTGTTCTGTCTTTATTCATTGTCAGGAATGTTCACCCACTAGCTCGCTTCAGAATCTACAATAGCAATCGCCTACCGGACATCATTCCCATTTTCCAAATGAGGGCAATTCGGGGCTTCCCCACCATTGCCTTAAGCTCATCAGCCCCAGAAATCGGGTTCGCTGTTGGGAAAGCTAGACCCTGACACCTGTGAAAAAACATCAACTTTGAGGGATCCAGGTGTACCCATATGGCTGGGTAAATCACAACCCATGGTAAAATCGGGGATGGAGGGGACGGTTGGCGCACCAGTATATCCCTATTGCTATGACGACCAATCACAAACAGCACATATTGGCCATGATTAAAGGGGTCAATTCGATTCCACAATGGCTCATTGTTCGTCAAAAACACTATGAAAGTCCTTTATAGTTGATATATCCACCTATTTTGCTGGTTTCTCTTAAAATTAAGGCTCCCCAAATCATCCTTTATCATCCATTTATCACAGTATACCAACCATTTTTGGGGCTCCCACTTCCAAGAAACCCCCATTTTGGTGATGATTCACCATCTAAGCCGCAGCATCAGTGACCAAGACACCTCTCGGTCTCCAAGAGCTCTACAGGCTGATAACCAGCGAGTTGCAAATCTTCAAAGGACACAGAACTAGAAGCCACTCCGCCTGCATCGGTGCTGCCATCCCTGGGTCTCAAGGTGCGTGGCTGCCAGGTCTCAACCCGGCGATTCGTGCTGGCTCTTAACCATGGCTCGGGGGCCAACGGATGGGTCTGGTTAACCATGGCTCGGGGTTATGCCAACATGTTCTTCCAGCTATGCATCAGTTGTAAGCTATCCAAGTTGTGAACGGTTGATGGGAATGGGCACAGGTTGCCCCCACATTTCCTCAAATTTCCAAAACAATGGTCCCTGTTCCCTTCACAGTTGGAATTCCCTTCACATGTTTTTTGCCAAAAAATGGTTCCCTTCACATGTTTTTTTCCGCTCCATTCGCAGCGTTGCCTAGAGATCTGGTGGGTAACCATTCGCTTCTCAGCTCTGCGGGTCAACCCATGGGCACATTCGTCCAACCATCAAGTGCCATAAAATGCTCCATATGCCACTAATGATTGTTTGCATTGTTATGTGTGTGTGTATATATATATGTGCAAAATAGATCTTAAAAAACATATATATTTATACACATTATTTTCATTTTTTGGCTAATTTCAACAAGTTCATAATCGTGGTCACATCTCCGTTGTGCACTTGAGTCCAGGGCTGATCTTGGCCGTAGCCAAAGGATGGTGCCAAATGGGCCAAATCTACTCACCAAGTGGTAGCATGACATGTTCTTCCTGTTCTATCTGGCTATGGGTCAGTTCACCCTGTACCCCTGGTGCACCATCATTAACCATTGCCTATTTTTGATGGCTTTTATCCGCCATTCTTGACCCACAGCCATCCATCTCTTGAAGCAGTCCAGGTATGTCCAAGCTCCCATGTCAACCATGTCAACCACCGGTCTCCCTCATCCCACGGCCTGCGTCCTGCTCCAAACGCGGCCTCTTGGCATTTCCTCAGCACGTTGAATCACAACATGGCTCACGGCTTCCGGCTGAACAGCAAACATCAACGGTGTAACATCAACATGTTCTTAGGAACAACGGATTCAGAGCATTTTGATGTTTGAGTGGGAAAGCACACACACAGAGCAACATCCCAAATCCGCCCATATTCAGGATCTTTATATCGAAACAGAAATGCACCTGAAAGCTGTGCAAAAACCAAACTTGTGCTTCCCCTCACTATCTCGTCCATCAGTTGCAGGATGGCTGGTCATTCGTTCGACTGGTGACCCAAATCGCAGCTCATGACCATGGTGGGACGCTTCCCTGTCTCCAAATTGGATGTCCAGCAAGTGGGAAGGCAAAACCATCAGGACGGTTGTTAGCCCCTAAGGCTACCAATGGTAGGCCTTCAGCCCTAGGTTTTGGTGATTCTCCCTTCGAGACTCAGGCTTACCGATTCGATGTCACTCCATCTGGGCACCATCTCTTACCAAATTGAAACCGCAGTTGGTTAACACCCTTGACCTTCGCGGTCCTCATTCCCTTGTTCCAACCGTGCGGCCTGCATCAACTTCGCTCTCGGTGCTGCTTTCTTCTTCCCCTTTCACAGCGGGTTCTTCCCCTTTGACATGTTTGGATCAGGATGGGTACACCTGGGAAAAAGCGTGGAATCCCAACATCTTAAAATTCTTAACTATCTTCGATAGGTGACTGGGCTAGAACAAACAGCAATACTGAGAATATGATTAACAGCGCAGTGGCGAAGTCGGACACGGGGATGATCACATTTGGATTTTGAGAGGGATTTCCACCAACCATTGGCTCGGCACGCAGCAATAGTTGCAGCAAGAAGGGTGGCAGGGTGGCTCTCGCTGGGGCAAAACAAACCACAACGGTGAGAGCCAGAAATGAAAAACCACTTCCCTCTGTATTTTGCCACAATAGAAATTGACTGGAATTTACTATATTGACTTCTTAGCTAATCGGTCAAAAGTGATGTGTTGATTTCCAACAAAAATTGAACCCCTCATTTAAGATACCAGGGATGCAAAATGGTGTCATCATTGGTCGACATTGCCCTTGAAAATCCTTGAAAAACAGGCGTTCTTGAAGACATCTTTCCATTAATCATTTCCCGTTTGTTGGTGCGGATGGTGGATATAACGCAGATCCCCCCACCTGTAGCTGCTGAGGGTATCCAGAGTTGTGTGCCCTGCCAACAATCTTCTACCCCACCAACAATGAATGCCACCTTCAATGGCATGATCTCTGGAGGATCATGCCTGTCAATCCCACAACAAGGATGTGGTGCTTGCACGGATGGTGGAGAATGGAGGAGGTCAAAAAGTTATGAAGTCCCAGCAGCATCCAACTGGACCATTGCTCAGCTAAGTACCAGCTAAAGCGATAACATGCTGGCATGGCTGGCATCGTTTTTGCAAGTGCCAAGTATTGCGCAACTCAGTTGCTTTGCTTAAAGATTCGTCACTCTAAGGAATCTGCTTCAGGGATCTTCAGGGGTCCAATCGTTTTCAAACCGACCATCCCAAGACATCAGCCGCCCTGCCTATCAATGCCAAAGGATCTTGCAGCATCGAAACAAGCGTCCCATGAGCGTGGCTGGTTTCGAGATTTGTACAGCATGCCAAGTAGTGCATACAATAAAATCAATAAGACTGCGAGTTGGCAAGAGCTCTACATGCCAATATAGATTTGCTGTTCTGAATGAAGTATACATAATAGACTTCGACCTACTGTAAATTACCAACTTCCTCTAAATGTTCGACACCCAAATGAAATTGTTGGTGCCCAAGGAAATGGCTTCGTTTCACATCTCACAACAACGTCTAGGTCCGAGTCCAGGTTCCTTGAGCTGACGCATCCATGAACATCGTTTACGATCGGAGTGTGCGGGTGCAAAACTGACTGGGGATCTAGTTCGCACTCACGCCGCTTCCTAGTATCTTGAACACATATCTCTCGTCTTTGATAGCAAGAGCCAAGGCCAACTTGGGAAAGTTCCGGAGCTTTGCCGCGCTCATTGCCACCCCGTGCGGAAGCGCGCTCCTTTTGGACGAGTGGTACAGTGAGCGGGGCAAAGCCCACAGTGCCACATTTCAGCATCATGGGGCACAGGCACGGATTGCTGTGCAAACTTCGTTGTGCTACACTGCGTCAAAGCAAATTGGCCAAAGGCTCAGGAAGAATCTGAACGCAACATGTTTTCAATAAAGCACCATAGATATCCATAATAGATTCTATGGATATATATCCATAAATACAGACCCATATGCACATTCAAGCACCATACATCAAAAATCCAAACTCAAGGTTCGAAATCTACAAGACCATATTGAGGAATCGATGTTTCTGACCTGTCCCAACCTGTATTTTTTTCAGGCTTCTTCCCTTCCCAGATCCTTGCATTCCATGCATCGAAGCAAACCTTCCGCACTCACCTCTCGACATGAAGGAAATGCAAGTACTGCAGTCTTCACCTTGATGGGGCTGCCGTCGTCTCATAGCAACCTGGTCATGTTGCTGTCGTTGCTGTCGTTGGTGTCGTTCATGTCGGGTTCCATTGTGGTTGTCGCTACCGTGACAACATCTTCATCATCGCCGCATCCCTGAATCGACAGGGAAACCGCCCATCCCAAGCAAATTACCACCAAAGCTCGGAGGAACTTCATGCTGGCGAGCAAAAGCTCTGACCCAAATGCAAATGGCTTAAGGCTTGAAGGCCTTTTGCAGCTTCTTCACTTGAGCCAGCCAACTGAAAGGATCCGGCATGACTTAATGGGCAAGCATTTGCAAGAATTATGGCGTCTTCAACATCTGACCTCTTAAAACAGCATGACTTGATGACATCTCTTCAACATTCTTCAGCTCGACTCAAGATGGAAAACAATTTGACATTGATAATGATTATGATCTCTCGACCCCAACATGCCAAGCAAGGGGCGGGAAACATTTTTGGGCACCACGACTTATGACCAAACCAAAGCACGGAACTCTGGGAGCTGACCATGTCAAGCAATGCAAAATTTGCACCAAAAACAACATGCACAAACAGTTGGCCCCAGAATCATGTTGGTTTATTTCCTATAGAAAACTACAACTGGTTGATACAAAGGTTGATTTGGGGTAGCCCTCTGACTTGAGCAACCACCGGTGGTGACCGGTGGTTCCGACCTTCCAAGTGGTGCACCGGATCGGATCGGTGGCGCACCGAAGAGATGCCAGGAAGGTTCCCCAACAGACCGCAGCCCCAATTCCTGTGCTCGGGGCTGCGCGCCGCGCGCCTGTGATCTGCAGCCTGCCATGTTTTAAAAGACATGAATGAGTATCTCTACATATATCAATATATATATAATATACAACAGAGAAATAGATCGTTGATCTATTTATGATATATCTCTACATTGTTTATCAAGGTATCAATCAATCTATCGACCTATATATATATGTATTTATGTGATCACCTCGAGTATCCTTTGTAATATTGATCTCGCAAGACGGAATTACGTAAAGCTTGTAAACAGAGGTCCCAAGCCAATACTCACTTGCCAGGGGTTAAATGATGGGTGTTCGAATGGTGGTGAATTATGTGAATTGATGGTGAGCCAATGGTGCTTCAACACTTTCAACGGCTAGTTGATAGTGTAGTTCTGATACAATAACCATCAATCACCATTAATAACCATCAAAAATCCCTCATCATTCCTGAAGATGCTAAAATCCTCAGGGCCCTGCTGGGAACAATCATGACTATGTAGGATGCCATGGGCTGCTGCCAAGATGCGGATTATCCTCATCGCCCAAGTCCTCCAGGGCTTCCCAACTCACAGCTGGTCATTTTCAGAGGTCGATCAACTCACCTCTTGAGGGGATGGATTTACTTCCAATTCGTGCAAGATCCCCATCCCAAGATGCCTAGTAAAGCCTATAGCAACATTGGGCAAATCCATTCAAGTTAACCACCACCAAAAGCTCGTGATTTGGAATCAGGATATTGGTGAGCGCCAGCTGGAGCTCCTATGACCATCACCTGACCGGTGACTTCTATCCGAGCGCCCCACTGCATCCCGGTCTCCTGAAGCATGGGTGCAGGGGCTGGTTCCACAGGTGCTGGCGACGGGGCTGCTGGCGCTGGCGTCGGTGCTGGCGCTGGTGCTGGCGCTGGTGCTGGCGCTGGCGCTGGTGCTGGCGGTGAAGGTGCCACCTGCGCGGAATTTTCACAAGCCACACAAATCAGATCGAACCTCTTGACACTTCAACTCAAAAAATCGTTTTTGGGTGCTTGTGATGGACAAAAGAATGTCACTGCCATATCAATTGACCATGGATGACCTGTAGCCACAATGACCACATCACCACCAACCACCAATCAATCTCTCGGTTTGGCCTGTACACTAGGAGCTTCATTTTTGAATCTCTTGAAGATCCAAGACTATGCAGTGCAGAAGCCACACCTCCAAAAAGGTACCAGGAGTGCCCAGCCTCAGGGGTATTGGAGGACCTCGGGCAATGGCTCCGAAGCAAAAAGACCCACCCCATAGCATAAATTCAAGGCATACCCTGACATGGCTTCACACTTCCGCATGCTATGGCAATGATAACGGGATCATCATCCATGTGTGGCATTGGCGAGACAAATGCCTCGGTTACCACTGAAAGCCCCTCGGCAGCACTTCTACCGCTATACCACTATGCAGGCGGCCATGCGCATTCAATGGCAAAAAACACGTGGCAGAAAACTCGGGAGCTCTCAGAACATCCGACCATGGCATCCAGCATTTAGGACTCCGGCGCTCCTCCTCTCTGCCAGGTATTGTAGGGTGTCCCTGACAAGCACTCCTGGTAGCCGCGCAGAAATTGCGGTGGTCCATGGTAGTCCTTTCATTGCTTTGTCTTGGAATGGGCACTCTGAATTTGCGTGGACTAAGTACAGTGACCGAGGGCTGGTAGATGTGTCAAATGTCAAGTCAAAGCATTCAGTGGCTACTGCAGTGCGGCAAATCTGTAGCAGCTATGGCACTGTGAGATCACTCAACTGCCGATGTAGCGGTAGCTGTGGTGGGCGCTGTAAGGCTCACACCCCGGTGTTCACGGAGGCCAAGCGCCAGCATGGCCCTGCAATGGAAAGAATCTGAGTCTGCAATATCAATTTTGGGTACATTCCCAGAAATCTTCAAAAACAAGAGCAGCCGCCTCTCTTAGCAACAGGTTCTGAATGGGGAGTTATCGTATAATCCAACACATCATTTAGGTTCATCGCTTTATTCGTCCTGTCATTTTGGAGCTATTGACCACATTGCTTTTTCTATCTCGAATTGACCACCGTTTCCTAGGGGTACTTTCTTCATTTTCTGGAACGCAGCTAGTCAAGGAAAATCAAAGAATTGAACCTTCTGAGTTGTTGGTATTTGGAATGAATAAGCAGGTCACAAAGAAGTGAAGAGTGGCCTAGATAGTGTGAGACTAGCTGTCTTCAGTAGGATTTGGTGATTTTCCAAAATTCATAAAACATCGAAACATGCTGTGTTTGCAAGGCTTTGTGGTCAGTTCTGTCACTATAGGTAATGTCAAGCGGTTGTGGAACGCAGTCATTGAAGACTTCATTGAAGACTTCAAACATGATGCAACTTTCCGATGCTTCCGCAAGCTTCTTTCCCCTAGTGCCTTTCCTGTAGCTCTCACACCATCTTCCCCGCAGGAGCGTGACCCCAACAATGCTCCAACCGCTCCAAGGAGCCGCTCCTTGTGATTGGGCGTGCTGCTGCGCCACGACAATGCCGGCACAAGTGGACTCTTTCTCGCACCTCGAGGCATCGATGAAGATTGGCGTATGTGTTGGCGAGTTGGATCAAGGCTTTAACTTTAACCAACCAACTTTGCTGGGGGATTTCCACCAACAAGTTCATAGGGAAAACAATGGTTAACAGGGGGGAACTTCATATATTGCCAATTGAATATCAGAGTCTATGAATATGTGAAATTCTAACAATCAGTATGAACGTATTGCAATACTGATTGCTGTACTATGATTGATGGGATACACAAATTATTGATTTATTAGTAGGTACCATTGCCGAAATTACAAAAAGGTAGATCGAACAGAACCAGCCCCCAGTGCAAAACCATACTTGGCGGGTTTCAATTCGCTGATGGATCTTCCAATTCTATCACCAACATTTGGTTGGAACCCTCCAGGGTAGCTCCTGAGCTTTCCCTTGAAAGGCCCTCTAAAAGGGCCAGAACGGGATCCCCCACGCACCCAGCATCCAAAAACGTCGCCCCAGTGGAACCCCAGTGCCCTTCCCGGGCTCCCCGTCTCGGCTTTGCAGGACTGCACACTGAAGCTGCCTGCGCCCGGAGGTGTCAACGAGCCATGGATAACTTGGAGCCATGGATCGATGTTGATGTGATCATGTAGAACATCTTCCATAGTCATGACCCCCAATGATCGATGGTAGGTGGTTACCCTCTGTGATCCACCACTCATCATGAACACCTCAGGACCTACCATCACGAACAGCATTCGATTCTGCGTTTTTACTGTGGCGGAACCGCAAGGAATGGCACAGTTTCACACTCAGAACATGTTCTTTGGCTCAATGATTCTACATCTTTTTCGATGATGGTAAGCACTATCAGTGGCTTATAATGGTTAGTATTTTGGCAAAGCCCCTACGATGATATGATATGATCTAGCAATGATTTATTAATGACTATCATCATGGCTTAGAACGATTCATCATGATACAATCCTATCATTGTCAAATCAGAACGGTTCTGACTCCAACCAGTATTGTAAAGGACTACAATGACGCCGCATGATTGTAATGATTGAGCATGCTATTAAATATATCAACCATTATAAACCAATTATTGATCACTGTAAGTGGTGGTTTCTCAAAATTGAGGTACCCCCAATTCATCCAAGATTCGTTGTTTACAGTGTTAAACCAACCGTTGCTTGAGGTTCCCTATGTTGAGAAATACCTGAGTAACCATTACGAGGCAAACATATTGTATTAATAGCTGGTGCAGGGTTGATTCTTAACTATTGTCAACCAGTGGTGGTTTCAGCCCCTCCAAAAAATATTGGTCAACCAACCAAACCAACCAGACACCACTATAAGTGACCAATATTGAGGGACCCCGGGTCAAACATTCGGGATTGTAGCGGATGCACTGAATTAACATATGTATTAACCATTATTAACCACTACAAGTGACCACTATTGATCACTAGGTTCATTAACCATCATCAATTCACTGATTATAATTTTGGTTCAATCATCATCAACCATTATCACCAGTCAACCATTATAAGCCATTATTACCCATGTATCAACCATTACTAACCATCATTGACCACTATAAACCGTCAACAGCACCAGTTCATCAAACTGCCGTGAGCGCTCCGTGGCGACGCCTTGCAGTTCGTAGCCGGAAGGAAGCCCTACACCACCGTGGCCGGTGTAGCAGTTCATGCCCACGTTCTCCGACCAACCTGGCTCTCTGATGATCTACGAATATATAGGATATCTGTGCAAAATGGGTGATGCTGCAAGTTGATGATTGGAGACTACAAGTTGATGATTGATAGATGTTGTTGCGAGGTGACCATGAAGATCATGGTTAAGAATGGCGACAACGGGTCGGATGAGGATGATAATCATTTGGTGGTTTCTTAGAATAGGGGTACCCCCCAACCATCCATTACTAGTCATTTAAAAATAATAAACCCACCATTTTTTGGGGTACCCCTATGGCTTGAGAAACTCCCATAGCCTGATGATCGCTATGATACGCTATGGTACTGGTGAGGCTGATGGTGAAGACCTCATTGACGACTTTGACAAAGATGCTGACGAGAGTGAAAATGGTGACGAGGACGACAACCAGGAGACTGCTGGTAGCGCTAATGTGGGTTTCTGATTAGTATCTACCTGTTGGTTTCATCTATTTTCATTACTTTAGGGGGGGTTACACTAATCAGAAACCAACATCAGTAGGGACAAATTTTCTCACAGCTCCGTTGAGTAGATGAAACCATTCATTGGATGAACACATTTTGAATTGGCCGCTGGGCCATTGGAGAAATCAAGATGGGTGTTTCTCAAAATAGGGGTGCCCCTATATCATCCTTTAATAGTAATTTATAGTAATAAACCAACCATTTTTGGGGGTCCCCTATGGCTTGAGAAACCACCATATGTACAAGGATCGTTTTGCCTCAAACATGCTTTCCCGGTGCATCTCGTTGCCTGAAGCCAAGGAGATACCAGCCCGCAAACCTGGAGCCGCGGGAAGGAATGGATCCCCGGGGTTCCAAACACGGGATGCCTACCCTCGCGTGGGGTCCATTAGATGCTGCATCATGCTGATCCCCATATCATGGAGCAACAAGTGGTGATCAAAACAGACTGAGCATTGACACTGAAGTGCCAACTGAACAAAGAGACACTAGTAGATGGCTGCGAGTTATTGCTATCACTAACTATTGCTGCAAATGGGTGCAAGGATTCACTCCATTGAGCAGCAGCAGCGGGAGCAGCAAGCAGCCGTTAAAACAGACTTTTCTTGGGTACATGAATGAACGCATTTCAAACCCGCACTCAAATGCCAGAAAAGAATGAGAGAAAAGGGAAATTGTAGACATTGCTTTAGAGGGCAGGTTGGGAAGGCATCCTCTGGAAACCATCAATCATAATTAGCGTTGAAACTGTATGCACAAGATACTGGAAACAATATCGGCACTTTCGTGTTGGTGTCCCGGTTTATGGCATCTTACGCATATATCTAAAAATACGTATATAGATGTATATATATATATATTCATACATATAATATGGTGGTTTCTCAAAATGGGGGACCCCCAAGTCATCCTTTATTAGCCATTATAGCAGTGAACCAACCATTTTTTGGGGTCCCCTATGGCTGCGCTTAAGAAATCACCATATATACAAGTATACGTGCTTATATTACATCTGTCAGGTGGTGCAGGGTCTTGTCTAGAGCCTGATCCAGGGCCTAGGAAGAACTGGACACCAACAAATGTAGCCAATGAACACACACATAAAACCAAAACTAAGTCTTAAAGATTCACTGTCCACAGGGACATACATCATGACACACAAACATACATATACTTACATGTATAACATCATATACAGTAAGAATGACACGCCCACCTGATACTTCTTTCCCTTTTGGTTGCTTCAACAGAGTGTGATCCCCAACTGCTCCCAATCAGCTACCGGGTCACTTGCCATCTTCAGTTGGCGCGGTGAAAGCCAAGCCAACACGGCACAGGCCGAGATGGTCAGCAAAGCTGGCAGCCTTTGCATGGCTGGAGTCATGGGCAGCCATGCCATGGTTAAGAGCTATGAAGTCAGATTTTCAGAAGATCTCAGTTCATGTTCCAACTTTTTTCCAAGATATGGTAATTCATGATGAAATCATCCAATATAAAGAATGGGGGTTTCTCAACATGGGGGACCCCCAAGTCATCCTTTATTTAGCCATTCATGTTCATCAACCTACCATTTTTAGATTCCCCTCTGGCTTGAGAAACCGCCATGTTTTGCCTTCGCAACCTGGATCGCACCAGCGGTTCACACGGACCGCTGGACGGCCTTGCCCTTCGCCAGGTGGACTCCCTGGAGGTGTCGGGCTCATCCTCGCTGGCCTATCGTCCATGGGCTGTGCCATTTTGGACATGCAATTTTTGGTGATAGGGTCATGATATGTCATGATATGGTGCTCCATGACTCAGTTTTGGGACCTGAATCATCAAGGTGGGAATGAGTCATTGTGATGGTGTACATGGGTGCATGTGTTATCTATGCACAGGGGGGATGGATCCAAAAAAGGACTTGAATCTGTCCACTTTGATCTCAAAGTATGGACCGAGATACTGCCCATCGTCTTTGTAGCCAAGAATGCATTGAAACACTACTACCCATGGATGCTAGGTGTGGATTCAATGGACCTGAGTGTGCATCCGCAGTTCAAATTCCAAACTGCTATCATCATCAGCCTTCCTTTGCAACAGCTTTCAGATGCGATGGGTGCCTGATGGTGCCTGCAACCGGTGGACAAACCTCATGAGGGCATGACCAGTTCTGAGAGCTTTTCAAACTCCTTTCTCCGACAGTTCAGCTCAGCTGTGCGGCACAAAGATCACAGTTGTCCACGAATTTGTTTCACAGGGCCCAACTGCTGTCAGATCTGTAGATCTTCTTGGATCTTTCGGTGTCTTCCTCCTACTGTTGATCCTAAGTCGGCGACCGAATCATGGCTAGGGGTCAAAACCCTGTACCCCTGGTTCCCATCATCAACCAGCTCGTTTTCCCCATTATTGTTGCTTAATGTTGGTTTCTGATGATCGTATCTACCTGTTGGTTTCATGCCTATTTTCATTACTTTAGGGGGGGTTACACTAATCAGAAACCAACATTAATATTGTTGGTTAATATTGACCCATACCCACATGGGAAAACATTCGCAGCATGTCGAACAGAATCTCCAAAGCGCAGTGTCACCGTGCCATCCCCCACGTCCCCCACGACGATTTGACCTGGCCTCTGGGCGGAGCAGCTGCCGCACCTCGTGGAAGCATGTTGCGAACCTAGATTGATGATTGGATGTTCATGGATATAGACATATTAATAATAGATATTTATAATGGATATTGATAATGGATATCAATGATGGATATGGATAATGGATATTAATGATGGATATCAATTGATGGATATTAAGAGACTTAACCATTGTAGATTTAACAATGGTTGGTTGATGATGGATTAGTGTCAGTTGATCTTATGTTGGTTCGTCATAGATTTAAGAACGGTAGATTTAAACATGTCTATGTTTGACTCAACGTAGTTGTAATAATATCTATAGTTGCTACATGTTGCTACCAAATACTCATTTCAATCTGCTTGATAGACCTTTCTCAGTTACCGTTGATTCTACTGAAGACTATTCTCACTTCATGGATCGTGACACTCAACAAAAGTAGGATGCAATAACTAGCATTATACGTATGTATTGTACCAATATGCACATATAAAATATGTATTCATATAACATGATATGTGGTACTGACCATGAGCCTAAAAGTGATAATCAAACTAAACATGAGCGGAACAATTTGGTCAATCGATTTGGGACATCAAATCATGATATGAGTCAAGAGTTTTCTTGGTACCATATTCAGCTCACACTTGCACCAGTTCACTGGCTGAATAATCCTATATCCTTAGCGAAACAAGCTGAATACACGGTTCGATTGCCAGGTACGTTCTTCATACGTTAATGATGTTGTTTTCAATGGAGAAGTACAAGTGGCAGCTTCCAAGCGTCTAGAGTCAGGCAAAACTTGGGGACAAACAACAGTAACTAACCTTGACAAAGGCTTGGGAAATTCCTCAAGAATGCGGTTTAATTACCACTTTTGCCATGATATATAATTTTCTATCAGGGTTTCACACAAATTCGCACAGTGGACAATGACACCTATATAGCTAATAGAATTCCAAAGAAATGACAGCATTACCATCAATGCCCTGTCCACGGTCCAATGCAGCGGCCTCCGATTCTTGAGCCATGTGCAACATAGCCATTGTCAAAGGTGCGAGATGGGTAACAACACCCTGGAGATCAAGCACTTAACGTACCCAGTCGTTTTGACATGTGACATAATGTGACACTTGACATCATGTGACTTCCAGGTGTGTGTGTGTGTGTGTGACCATTTGTCTGCTTGCCGCAGGACGTGAATCTGTAGAGTCAGCATGCCGTCGACGGGTGGTAACACTGTAGGTGGATGCTGACAGCTGAGGACTCTCTATCCTGACAACGATTCTCTGCTTCCCGGAATTCATGGGGAAAGTTATCTGGAAACCATATTAAAGGAGACGATGGCATGTGACCCCTCAAGATTCAAGTCATCTGATTTGATTCGTGGCTCAAGATGCTCGTGATTCAAGGAGAAAATGCCGCGCAAAAGACGCAAGGTTTGGCAAAGGTCAAAACAATTACAGCAGCATGAGTTGGAAGCGCGGTTCGTGAGGAATCCCCTGAAATACCACAAAAGGACAAACTATATCCAAAAGGATCGCTGCCTACAAAGGACTTCAACATGCTGCACCAGAATCAATGACAGTCTCATGGGTACGTCACATCAAGTTCCCGGGAGAAATTGCCCAGCCATACGAGAGGAACTGCTGAATTTTGGAGTGAGACTCTGAGAACATGCCGAACTCCAACTGTCGACAAACTTCTGAGAATCTGCCGAACTGTCGGCGTTCAACGCAAGCGCATCACGACAAAGAACAACCATGAAAGATTGCAGCGGATTGCTGATCCAAAACTATCAATCTCTATGCATCAGTGTGGCACCGTCCTTTCCGTTACAACGGGAGCAGCAAGTGGCAAGTGACTACCTTAATTGGTTAATTATCTCAGTTGCGAATGCCTATAGTTATGTCTACCATTGGCACAAGTGACTATAGTTAATTATGTCTCCTGGTAGTTGCCATTAGTTAACATATGTTAGCATAGTGTTGACCAAAAAAATCGCTAACGATTAGGGGCCGTCCCTGGCACCACCGAAGCGTGCACACGGCCAAGTTGCGCTTGCTAGGCGCCCTGGCAACCAAATCAATGAGGCGATCAGCGGCAGGGGAGAAGCATTGTGAACAGGGGAGAATAGCTTCAACATTGTTGAATTGAAAAACTTTTTTCAATTCAACAGTCGTAGTTCATGGGGTGGGCTTCATGCTGATTGACAATCGCCAACAATCACAGCAAAATGGTGCAACCTGGTGATTTTGAGCAGCTGAACCATTACCTAAAACAATTGGTTGATCAACTGCCGATCCCACCAACTCATGGCATCTCATGGCTACAGAGTTTCAATTGTGAGACAGTAACACTGTATGACTATTGATCGCGATACTACATGATACTTATACAACGTGAAATTTCATGGCTTCGAACCAGCATCAACGATTCGAATCAGTACTACCTTTCCTTACTCGCATCAAACATTCATCATTAAACTGAATCATTCACATTTAACACACCATGGTGACGCAAAGCATTGAGCAGCACAATTGTTGACCACCATTTACCATCAGCCACGACCCTCATCAACCATCATGAAATCCATCTTGGAAACTTCATAGACCTTGCCAGGTTGGTGTTGGAACATAGGGTTATAGATGGTTATAGCCTGGAGAGTCCGGCTTTTCCACTATTTTCCGGTAGCGTACTGATTCTGAACCACATTAACCAGGATTTACCACCATTCACCACTGTATATCCTTACCGTAGCCTCGATGATTGATGCTTGATAATGATGTGATAGCCATCATGGTGGTAGGTAATGACTATGGTTACCACAGTTCTTTATCAACCATCATGGCTACAACAACCACACACATATAACCACTGTGATGGATACTGACAATGGCATCCATGATTCCCAGTGATGGGAATTTCTCTAGGAAACAGCAGTAGCTTGGTGGTTAAAACGAGGCTTTACAAAGCAGATTTTCCCGGAGAAACCAACCCAAATGTCTACAGGTATATACTTATATATATATATATATCACTTTAGCCCATATACTTTTTTGCAATTTATTGCCCACTATAGCACTATATATATATATATATATCATATCATATCACTATATATATCCAACCGCTCCAATCACCTACTTACTACAGCCACTACCATGGCATCCACGATCACCACATCACCACGGCATCCCCCATCGCCTTGGGCCACCAGCTTGGCACATCGCCCTGGAGCGGGGAAGCGAAGCGAAAAACGGGCTTCGGAGAGCGACGAAAACGGAGTTACTGTCCCCATTTGGCGAGTTGGGTGAAGCAGTTAACCAACCAACAACAGTGGTTAACTAGTTGGTTCATGGTTTGTAATAGGGTATACTAAGCAACAATAGTAGGGGATATACCAACTATATGTGGCGAGTTGGGTCAAGCAGTTAACCAACCAACTAATAGGGGATAACCACCAACAATCATAGGGAAAGCAATGGTTGATGATGGGGAACCAGGGGGACTAAGGGTTTTGACCCACAGCCATTTATCCCCTACTATTCAGCTAGTGAACCCCAATTCTCAGCTCATGTTTTCGGTGATTGTCCCCTGTTATGGTTTGTTGATCACTGAATGTCTAATAATTACCAGTTGTATCCCTGTATGGTTGGAGAATAATCCTGATTACAGTAATGATCCCTATAATCATCAACCATTCACCAGCTGGTTAACCACCATTCATGGCTCACTAAGCATCTGCTAACCATTAACTAGCCACCATGAGTGCCATTAATCATCTACTAACATCATCTTCTACCCATCATTAATACTAATCACCATCAGCTGCTAGTTCACCATTCATCATCTACTAATCATCTGCACCAATGGTTCCACTAGCACTAATCAACTACTAACCATCATCAATTAGCTGCTAATTAACCACCATTCACCAGCTAGTCAACCACCATTCATGGCTTACTAATCATCCTCTAACCATTAATTAGCTGCTGATTAGCCACCATTCGCCTGCTAGTTAACCACCATCGACCCACGACTTGGAACGCCATGCGGAACGCCATGCGGAACGCGGCGCGGGGGGCTCGCCGCTCGCCTCATCATCGTCTTGGAACTTTGGAGGCGCCTTGGGCGCCTGTCCGTTCAGTCACGAGTTGGTTGACCACGAATCGTTGGAGATTGGAAGCACGGATTTACTGTAAACAAGTAATATCAAGATATTCATTTAATCTAATTTGGATAATTGAGTTCGTTCACCACTCATATCATATATCACTATATTTGATCATCATGTCATCATGTTTGATTGTGATGTCATCATGATATCATTGCATCTCATGATCATAATCATCAACCAACAATCATCCACCAATTCTTAGCCAATCCTTGACCTTCATCTAGCATTGCTTAATCACCCGCCTCGGTTCGCGCAGGGCCGCCCTGCACGGAAGCCGGCGCTTCCGCCGCTTCCGCCTCGAACGCTCACAAGGGCAGGGACAGGGCACAGCTCAACCATCAGCAACCAGCGGCAACCAGGGGTTTATCATGGTATGGATGGTTGCACCAGGGGGTTCTATCAACCATTGATAGGTTAGATAGGTCCAATGGTTGCAATGATTCACCATGGTATAAACCCTACTAGTATGTAAATCTATCAACCATTATGAACAATTAATCAATATCAATCTTACCCAATCTGATTGGTGATTTCAAGCCCTATGACCTATCAAAAATGTGCTTGTCAGCCAACCATGTGATAATATTGGCTAAAAATGGCTAAAATAAAAATGTATATAGTATAAACCACCAGCCAGCAATAACTCCTCACAATGGCTAGTGACTTTCAAAAACAGTTTATGAACCATTGAAACAAAATAGATCTCTAACAACTCAAACACTTAGAACATCATAAGAGTATCTTTTGACTTTGCATGCTGTCTGTGGGCGTGCTACCCGCTAGCTTCATACTAAAACTACACCTTGAAACACAACAAGCAATGGATGGTAATGGCCCTTCTGCATGTGGTTTCCGCAGCAATTTTGAGCGAGGATGGATAACTTCATCTGACATATAGGCACCAAGATGGGGATCCATAGGGTCCCCAGTTGCGACACGCCCGAATCGAACTTCAGATTGTTGAGCAGCTTACAGCCAATGTGAACCCAAGAACCGTTCCAACAATCCAGAAGTGGAGGAAACCAGTCAAATCATTGCCTGGATTTCACTGGTATACCGTATACCATCCATCCACACCACTAGTATTGGTAACCAAACAGCAATTCAGAAGTTTGGATAAACGACCAAACTTATTGGCGTATTCCGCAAATGGCTTTCTCCATTTTTCTCCACACATGCTCCCAAAAGTTTATGTTTTATAAAGATCATTTTGGGATGCTGGCCGCCGGCAGCTGGCTGTTTTGATACACACATAGTAACCATCATTAACCATCATATCGACGATTCCATCATATCATTGACATTTATTGCCCACTCACGAGTGATGGTTTTTCAGCGCATAAACCGTCATATAGTCACCAAAAAAAGGAATTGAAAAAACCATCGTGGTAGTCACTGCCATTCCGCACCACCACCGGACAATGACCCACTCAGCCATCATTTTCCGACCTCGTGAGGCTCAGTGTGGCCGTTGGTATGCTCCTCGATGGGCGGCCACCCGGGTCCACCAATGGCATCCCGTGTAGCATCCCCGGTGGCATCCCGGGAGTTCGAAATTCGAGGGACTTCTGAGTAACAATTCATGAACCATTGGGCGTGGCAACGGTATGGAATTCTATGCAATTCATACATACCACACACTGGCGTACTATGGCGTACTTGGTATGTAGAATAGACCAGCTGGTAGTTTCTCCAAATAGGGGTATTACCCCCAATCATCCATTAATAGTCATTTGTAGTAATTAACCAACCATTTTTGGGGTACCCCTATTTTAAGACACCACCAGCTGCTTGAAGAAACCACTGGAGACAGGGCTGCATAGCTGGCATCACTAGCAATTTCAATCAAGAACCAAGCCTCTCCTGTACGGCAGGGGCCTCCTGCTTTGCGGCCTGTGTCGTCACAAGGGGAGGTGCAACACCTAGGAATGTGGGCTACAAAAGTTGTTTTGAGTTGGACTATGATTGTATCAGGTAGGATCAACTGCACCTTTATCTATAGGGCCATGGTGTATGTACTGCTCAAGAGTTTATCTGCATAAGAGGCTGTCCGTGCATGAAGGGCACCTGGGCTAGTGACTAGTAATTACAAACTATAGGTGATGAAGTGAACCATCAAATATCAGCAAATACCATCAAGGGAACATGGGTCTGTCAAAAATTCAAAGCGAGTTGTTTTGGGGTTCGGCCTCTTATGTTCAATGGTTGTGCGGTTGAGTCACCAAGAAATAATGGGCCACTCAACTACCAAGTGGATATCCACATGTGGACGTTCAAACATATTCCGACAGCGCGCCCCAAAATTGATGGCTTCATCCAAAGTTTCCCTACAAAAACTGAATGAAGGCATCAATTTGTTTGTTGTTTGCCATCAATTCCCT
>VSDK01008670.1:244557-269757 GCA_009767595.1 Symbiodinium kawagutii | reverse complement strand
CGCACATATCTATCAATGTTAGCCCTAGAAAGCAGAACTGTGGAGAGCAACTTTCAAGGTCCTTGGCTGGTGATGCTTCGGGAAACCCCGGAGAAGGTGGGAATCCCGCAGGCGTTGTCGCTGCAGCCTGACAAGCGTGAAATCATGAAAAAAAACACTTAAGCCCTCGTCAACATTGCCCGGTACAACTCTATCAGTCTGACGCCTGATCTATAGGCTTACATTATTGCATGCAAAATTACGCGACAACATGCGACAACAACAACCAACTGACAAACACACTTCCTTAAAACGACCTATCATGGCAAGCCTGGCAAGGTCAAAAATGTCCAAAACTGCTTCATGAATGCGCCATTTCTTGCCCGTCCCACTTGAGATTGCCCCAATCTCGTGAAACAACGTCTCAGAAAACATCACCAAAGGCACCTCACTGACTGCGTCAAAACCAGATGGAAACCCGGAAGGTTCGGCAGCCTGCAGTGGTTCAAGGAGCGGAACCCACTCACGAGCAATCGGGAATACCACAAAGCCCAAAGAAGGTGGAGACATTTGCAGTTCAAAATAATCTGAAATGCATCAGCGGCCCCTCGAAATGCTTTGAATATGGCTTAGTTATGCTTAGTTTAACCTTCCTGATCTTCCTGATGAATTCTCTCTTCAACATGGTAAACTCACTGAAACCAATACATGATTTGAAACCCCGAGTTGGATGGCTTCGGATTGAGTCAGCCACTGTGCCCCCTTGGCTGAAAGCAACTCATGTCAGTCCAAAATGAGCACGAGCAAAGTAGCAAAATCTGTCAGTACTCCAAATCAGAAACCCTGCTGCCACCCATGAGCCATCTGCCAACCTTGGCAGAGGTGGAATGCCATGTTGTGGACGCAGGACTCTCCTGGGCAACTTGTCGGATGCTTCTCCCCTGACCAGGTCACTTATTGAAGGGAGAAACAACTGATCTCTGGGAAGATGAATTGAGACACCAATCTTGCATCTGACTGCAACATCAGCTATCAAGTGCGCCCCAATCTATAGACACTTCGTGTCACTTCTGTTTCCACAAATTGATCATTTCCCATGAAGTTGAACATTTCCAGGTTGCTGAAATGAATCCGCAAAAAGCGGAAAAAATGAAAGAATCTTACACACAACGAAGAGCGCACATATCTATCAATGTTAGCCCTAGAAAGCAGAACTGTGGAGAGCAACTTTCAAGGTCCTTGGCTGGTGATGCTTCGGGAAACCCCGGAGAAGGTGGGAATCCCGCAGGTGTTGTCACTGCAGCCTGACAAGCGCGAAATCATGAAAAAAACACTTAAGCCCTCGTCAACATTGCCCCGTACAACTCTATCAGTCTGACGCCTGATCTATAGGCTTACATTATCGCATGCAAAATTACGCGACAACAACAAACCAACTGGCAAACACACTTCCTTAAAACGACTTATCCTAGCAAGCCGGGCAAGGTCAAAAATGTCTAAAACTGCTTCATGAATGCGCAAATGTTCACAAACGTAGGGAAATAGTAGAACTGCACCCCTCGCTTTGGCAACATCAAAAGAGGGGACCAACTGGACGATTTCTTAATACTTCTTGATTAATTAACTTCAACATACTTCAACCGTGAGCCTAGAACCCATCAACACAAGTATTTCAACTAGCAGCTAAGTAGTCACTTCTTGCCCCTCCCACTGAAGACTGCAACGTCTCAGGAAACTCCACCAAAGGCACCTCACTGACTGCGTCAAAACCAGATGGAAACCCCGAAGGTTCGGCAGCCTGCAATGGTTCAATGGAGCTCATCCCACTAGCAATCTGCGATACCAAAAGACACCAAAGGGTAGACATTTGCACTTCAACATAAATTATAAACCATCAGCGGCCCCTCGAAATGCTTTTAGTATGGCTTAGTAATGCTTAGTTTAACCTTCCTGATCTTCCTGATGAATTCTCCATTCAAAATGTAAGCCCAATGAAACCAGTGCACGATTTGAAGATTCGAGATGGGTGGCTTCAAACTCCAGTGGGGGCAGCCACTGTGCCTCCTTGGCTGAAAGCAACTCTTGTTAGCTTCAAAATGAGCACAAGCAAAGTATCAAAATCTGTCAGTACTCCAAATCAGAAACCCTGCTGCCACCCATGAGCCATCTGCCAACCTTGGCAGACGTGGCAGGCCATGTTGTGGATGCAGGGCTCTCCTGGGCAACTTGTCGGATGCTTCTCCCCTGACCAGGTCACTTATTGAAGGGAGAAACAACTGATCTCTGGGAAGATGAATTGAGACACCAATCTTGCATCTGACTGCAACATCAGCTATCAAGTGCGCCCCAATCTATAGACACTTCGTGTCACTTCTGTTTCCACACATTGATCATTTCCCATGAAGTTGAACATTTCCAGGTTGCTGAAATGAATCTGCAAAAAGCGCAAAAAAAAACTGAAAGAATCTGACAAACGGCCGAGAGCGCACATATCTATCAATGTTAGCCCTAGAAAGCAGAACTGTGGAGAGCAACTTTCAAGGTCCTTGGCTGGTGATGCTTCGGGAAACCCCGGAGAAGGTGGGAATCCCGCAGGCGTTGTCGCTGCAGCCTGACAAGCACGAAGTCAAGAAACGGCACTTTGGCCCTCATCAAACTCCACCAGTGGTAATTCTTTCAGAAACCTGAGAGGTCAAAACCCAAACAATCCAAAAAGGAGTTCGGCAATAACTTGTGACAAAGAATCCCCAGAATCGTGAGAACGATAACTAGCAATCTATGATTATTATACATTGTAGTCAACCTATTAAGGGTCTGACAAAGTCCAGAGTCTATAATATAGACATGCACTACAAGTAAAGCAGCATCAGTCGGACACGCCCAAATAGCCTACGTGGAACAACCTCGCATCACAATCAAGCGATAAATATCAATCTCATCTACTGCTCGTTTTGGTATTATCATAAAGATGCGACCCATTACTCGGCTAGACCAATGGCTTGGAAAGTGTGGATGCTGGCATTTCAACTCTCTTCAGCTATTTATCCTTGAAAATAATAAATCTTGCAAGTGAAACGACTCCTCGGAAAAACTCCACACAAGACACCTCGCTGACTGCTTCAAAACCAGCTGGAAATCCAGAAGTTTCGGCAGCCTGCAGTGGTTCAAGTGACTCAACCAACCCGCGAGCAATCACAAGTGCCATACATCACTCAGATGCATCCATAGGGTAGAAGATGGTAGAAGCACTTGCAGTTCAGAATAGCTGGAGACAAGCATCATCGGCCCCTTGAAACGATTCAGCTAACCTCTCTCAATTCTCTTTTCAACACGATTTGAACTGAACCCTCAAGTCAGATGGCTTCGGATTGAGTTGGGGTCATTGTTTCGCTTGGATGAAAGCAAACTCATGTCAATCCAAAATCCGCACAAGCAAAGTAGCAAAATCTGTCAGTACTCTAAAACAGAAACCCTGCTGGCACCCATGAGCCATCTGCCAACCTTGGTAGACGTGGCAGGCCATGTTGTGGACGCAGGGCTCTCCTGGCCAACTTGTTGGATGCTTCTCCCCTGACCAGGTCACTTATTGAAGGGAGAAACATGGAGAAACCATCGGTCTCTGAAGATCTCGTCCAGTTTTTAGGCTTGTGAAATGCCAATGATTCCCAAAATTTGAATTGCAGAATCCGATCTCAAAGAGCTCCAGTGGTTTTCAACTCATCTCATGGTTATGAAATACCATCCTGTCCCAAGTTTTTCAAAAAATGACGTTTTGAGTCGGAAATGCACATGCCGTTAATCCAGCTGTTCACATCGACCAAACGAGTCGGATGCAGTCGGGATGTTCTTAGTTGACCACCTATGACCATGAACCAGCTAATTGGGACGTTCCTTGTTGATTATTCACATCAATCATGATCCCACAAACAGGTGGCGGTCATGGATCATTCGTCCAACTTGGGATTTGAAGATCCCCCGGGGGGAGCGCAGGCAGCCGGGTCCTTGGGAGGAAATCCGGAAGCGACCGGCTTGGTTGGTAGCTGCATGTAGCTGCCCATCCCAGTGACCTCGTCTTCAAAGTCCACCACCTTTCCCTGCCAGGAGAGTTGATGGCAGTGATTTGGAGATGTTGTGGAGAAAGTGCAGTTGTGCAGTGGATCTATGTTGATCTCATTGTGGGATCTGCAACTTTAGAGCTAGCTTGCACTGATTCGCTCTTGCCCAAGTAGAGTCTCCCAGCAAGGGTTTGTGATTGTGACATAGAGCAGCAAATTACCGCAATTCCTTCGGACAATTGGATGCCTTTTTGCAAATACGTGGTGCATCGCCATTGATCGGACGTCTATGTACCACATTTAATAACACCTACAAGCTTGAGATTGCAAATATATGAAAATATCCTCTGCACACAGGGTCACAAATGACATTAATATGAGGTAATGGGAGTGGTACCCTCAGTACTGAGTAGACGTTGCAAGCGAAGTTTCAAAACTCACTCACGTGATCTTTTCCATCTTTCTTGACTCAACAGCCAATCAACTTTGGTTGGAAAGCGAACAAGTCTCAGACTCTAGAATTTGGCTCGATGACAAGACTGAAGACTATCTCCGCTGTTTCTAAATTTACATTTACATACACCAAGCTGCGCGCTAGGGGATTGGAACTGATATGCAAAAAACATAAATTCGACTTTCACAAATCAGGAAGCAAAATTCTTCGATCTGCATCCCAGGGTCCATCATAGTCATTCTCACAATGCACTTCGACACAAATACATATAATCATTATGAATAGAACGTGTGTGTGTGTGTCAGTACGTGTGCATATGCACATATCACATGTCATGCATATCTGTCACGTCAACAATGAAAAAATAGAAACATACAAATCATTCCCTGCATCAGGAAGTGCATTGCGGGCTTTCGTTGTAGCGAAATGTTTTTTTTTTTTTTTTTTTCGGATAGTTGATGCCACGTTGCCAATAATACCAACTACTGATACGCAACTACTGATAAGAACTTGCAAGCAACTTCCAACAAGCCATAACTAATTGATACCAGCAATTGGTATCAATAGCAATATAGTTAATTATCAACGTCAACGTTACTATTGGAATCATTTTATATCATTATAGTTCTTGACAATTTGAATCACTATAATTAGTCTATTTGAATGGTATACAATGGTACATAGTTATTTCTTAAGGTTCAAGTAATAGTTTGTGACTATTTGAAGCAACTTCATTAAATGGTCACAGGTCCAACTCATATTGCTGGTGCAACTAGTTGATACTTGCGCAATGTTTCTGCAACGAACCTCGGTATATTTACCAGTACTAGGGGCAGTACTAGGGAAACATGAAATGATAAGGGAATACTATTCACCATTACCGGGAAATATGACTCATCATTGTGTAATATCTATTCACCATCTTTCACCATTACTCAAGGAACCTCAACCCTTACCAGTACTCAATACTGGTTGATAACATTCTTAGCCATTAGTTGGCAAATAGTTGAATCAGCCAATAGTTGGCGAATGCATAGTTGATAAGCCAATATTCATTAGTTACCAAATAGTTGAATCAGCGAATAGTTGGCTAATTGATTCATGGTGGATAAATACCAATATTCATTGGTCGATAAGCATCCCGCGGCTGACCGAGGGAGCCTGCACCACTGGAGTTCCTTCACCGGCCTAACAAGTGAGACAAATTGCACCAGCAATCAATAGCTTGAGCATTGACAGTAGGGCATTGATAACAGCTTTAGCAGTTTACCTTTTGTTCAGCATCCCAGATTAACTTTTAGATGAATTCCTTACTTGCAACACTACTGTTCTAGATCAATCATTTATTCAGGACTGGGTACTTGGGGTTGACAACAACGAAAGTATGATTCATGTTCCAAATCCCATGTTGCTACAGAATCATGCAGAATCAATACCATGTCCTGGCTGATGAATCTGCTAAACGAGTCCTCACAGCTGCTTCAAAGTGAACGCGGGTGAAATAGTAGGCCTTGGGATTCCTGCATTAGTAACTTGCATGACAGGTCAAACCAAACTAGTCTTGTCATCTCCATACCCTGCTTGGAGCTTGAAACAAAGGTCAAAACTGACTATGGGTCAGAACCCTGTGGCCCTGGTGTAGCTGCAATAGTCATTGACCATTGTTTCCCCTAGTGTTCTTGGTTATTCTGCCCCATTAGTAATCATTATATAGTTAGTTTGCTAATATTGACCCCTGGCCAACTGAGCACCGATAGCTTGCAAGACCATAGATTTCCACACAACTTTTCTGCCGAACGTGCCCATGGGTCAACGTCGGAAAGTGGCGCCGTGAAAACCTTGTTCAGCCGCATGTAGCCATCCATAAAGATCGTTGGTTTACTTATTATGCTCACACCATGTTGGATATCCACGGATAACCCACACAAATCTAAATCATGATTCATCATTGGGTGTGCCAGGTAATCACAGTGGATACTCACCACCACAACCCAGCATGTATTCATAAGCATGCTTGACAGATACCCATGGATACCCAGCAGCTGCACGCTCTATCGGCCTCGGTGGCTAGCACCATCCCCTGGCGCCAGCCATTTGTTGGTCACAGCGAAGCTGTCCCCGTGAATCGTAGATCCAGCGGTCAACAAACTTCCATTATTGTATGGTAGATATTGGTAGATCCATGGATTCCATGCTATTCATGAACAAACGGATGGTGGTTTATTAATCGCTGGATCATGCTGGATCTGTTTTCATTAATTTTAATTTTGATCGATGTTGGGATACCAAGGGGTCTTTATACTCGCAGATGCTCCGAGATCGAAAGCATCAACAGCGAATTTGGTTGGCTCGTCAACGACCCAGGCTACTAAGTGTTATGATTCACGATTTTATGGGTCAAGAAGGAGGGGACCCCTTAGCCATCCCCAAAATCACCTGGGAAATAAGCTATTGGGTTACCCCACTTGCGACCCAGGATACTTTCAGCGCAGTGACCGATCGTCGAGGAAAGAACGGGATGCGTTCAATATGTGGATGCAGAAGAGAACAAGAGGGATGCAACCAACAAACAATGCAAGTAATGCAAGCGGGAAACAAAACATCGAGAATTGCTTCCCACAGAGATTCAGTCAGTGCATCTCGATGCTGTTTCGTTTCTGTCCATGTTGCGCAAGAGAATGTACTTCATCTCGTAAAGGAAAGACTTCAAAGTCTTCAAACATCTCAAAAAACACTCATAAACATGTTTATAAATGGTTGATTAATAACGTGTTAGTTATGATCAACATGTTTATAAATGGTTGATTATATAATAAGGTTTTATGATCGATATTGGTTATAAACAAATATTATGGTCTGTTCATAAAACACAATAAAACATTTAATAATGGTTATATTCTCCTTCACATTGATTATATAATAAGGAAAGTTATGATCGATATTCTCCTTCATACACAAAACACTCCACTTCGAAGGCGCCGCAACACAGCTGGTAGCGCATCACCAGCCCGACCTGGATGATGTCAGAGTTCTTCCGCTGTGTCGAGCCCGGACCTAATGAGGATAGGGGGAGTCAGTGAGACGACCGACTGACGCGGCATGACATGGCTTCAAGATGGGTGTTTCTTAAAACAGGGGGCACCCTCAAATCATCCATGCTTAATCATTGATAATAAATTAGGTGTAAACCAACCATTTTTAGGTGGTCCCTGTTGTGAGAAAGCAGCATACGCTACAATACATGAGAGTGTCCACAAAATGTGTACTGTAGCCTCCAAAATCCTATGTATCCAGTCCCTTCCTCAAAAAATCTTCCTGGGATTGGCGGACAGAATCATAAAGAATCAAAACGTGGGACAGTAGTGATTGAACCAACGACTTCTCTCAAGAATCAAAGACTCTCAGCCCCACCAAAATCCTCCTTCCTCCTTCCCCCGCATGATGATGATGATGATGATGATGATGATGATGATGATGATGATGATGATGATTATCGTGATGATTGTGATGATTGTGATGATTGTAATAATCTGTGATAATGATTGTTGTGATGATTGTAATAATCTGTGATAATGATTGTTGTGATGATTGTGATGACAACAATGGCGGCGATGAAAATGATAAGGCACATGGTATGAGGCCTGTGATGATCATGATGAGCACAACGCCGCCGCCGGAGAACTCAATTAAATGCCAAATGATACTATACAAACGACCAGTGTCACTGTCGTAATCATCATCATCATCATCATCATCATCATCATCATCATCATCATCATCATCATAATTATCATCATCATCATCATCATCATCATCATCATCATCATCATCATCATCATCAACATCAACATCATCATCCTCCTCCTCCTCCTCATCATCATCATCATCATCATCCTCCTCATCATCATCACCATCACCATCACCATCATCACCATCATCATCATCACCATCATCACCATCATCATCATCATGAGGATCTAACAATCACCTGGTCATCATCATGATAACCCCCTCCCAATGGATCCCGTTGCAACGCTCGCTGCCTGGCAATCCCATGGATGCCAATAGCACCTGCAAAAGGCTTGGGGAACTTCGTCTTGCGAACAGGCAGTTTACCGTGAACCGCATGGCCTTGATGGTGGTTCAAGGTGTTCAAGGGCATGCTTTGGGAAAACAAACAAACACCGTGAGGCTGTTGGTGCAGGAGTCTATACATCAAGATATCCAAGTTTCCAAGGAATAAATGATCCATTGTCGCTCCAAACGCTGTTTTGGGGCTACACCTGTCCATGGGATTTGGCTAGATTTTGACCCCTGGAACATCATGCATAACGTCTTGCGACATCCAGCTATCATCTATCATCGATACCAGCTGGCAATCATACCAACTTTATCCAGCTTTTGCTTGTATCCAGCCAGCTCTTAAATGAATATCAGCCCTGGAATATCATCCATACCAGCTATTAAGCTGCAGCCGTGGAAAAACCCCGCATGTGATCGATCCACAAGCGGAGTTTTCAACAAACTGGCCTTAGAGCGGCTCAGCTCAGTCTATCACCAACCATGTTTGGAGAGGGGCTCCTTCAAAGGTACAAAACATCGTCAGTTTTGGTTGGGAAAACATTAAGAATTATAGTTAATCAATGTTAATCATCATTAATCACTCCGTGATATCTACTACTAACAGCCTTAAAACGCAGCTAAGATACGTGTCCCATGCCACCTCTGAATGCCACAGCTACCGGCCTTCCGTTGCTCCAGCAACCTCGAAGATCGTTGCTTCCTGGGCCAAAAAGGTGACGGGCGATCTGCTTTTGATCGGCCAATTTGCATGGGAAACTCGGGTTCTGATCATCAACCAGAATAGGTCTGGGTAGGAGCTTTTAGATTGGTGGTAGTAGATAGGTGTTAGATTGGTGGATTATGGGGGATTTGTATACATAATTGATGGTATATATACACTTTTATGATTCTGGGCCCCGCAGTTGATGGGTCAACCACCTATATACCCCATGATGAATGATTTCAGAAGGGAATCCAGAAAAATGCATTGCTCAGGTTCCCAAGACCACTATCTTGGCTGGCGCACGTAGTTGCCAATACTTCCGGCCTCGTCCAATGGCGGAGTTCCATGAAACGTTTTCAGTGGATTCTTCAAGCAGCGCCTTCAAAAAAATCAACCTTCTATCCAACAACCAAGGTTCCTCAACAGGATTGGGATTTCAACAAAGATGACAGGGCACGAGTGAAACCAACAGTTGATAGGTGTGCGTAACCACAGTGGACCAAATTCATTTTCAAACATTTTCAAATTTTCAGCTCACCCTTCCAGTTCCCAGGATGCTCAACCAAGTTGCAGCACCAGCCATCCCCAGTCCCTACGAAACGGCCGAGCCTGGAGCCTTTGGAGCTTTCCAGGGCCTGGTCGAATGAAGTGCGGCTTCCGCGAAAAAAGCTTAGGAAATCCATGAGTTTTGGTTGGTCAGGAATGGCCAATACTAATACATGTTAATAGCTCGCAAATACATATCAAGCATATCACTGACCATCAACCAGCCATCAATCCACTATTAGTAAAACTAGTAAAACAAAAAAGAGGAGGAACTCGCCGCCAGCTACGCCAGCCTCTGGCCGTTTGACGTGTGAGGTCACCTTTCACAGGCTGGAACTGGGTTGCTGCTGAATGTATTGGTGCTTCAATCGGGTGACTGTATCCACAGGGGTACCTCGAAGCACATCATATTGACGGCTGGTTTACCGGATTTTGCGACCTATGTTGGCCCTCTGAAAGGACCATCAAATGATCATGTGCAGATAGGACAAGAAGAAGTGAGTCATGGCGGTTCCAGAGGGTCAGAAGGTTTGTTCTCAATGGCAGCTTCCATAGAGTTCCTGAAGTCACTTTTGTCCGCGCAAACTCAGCTTTGGCTTGTGCGACTTCATTAGCAGTCAGATCCCTGTACATGTCCACCAGCATTTGTGGACTGTCCTATCCTTGTGATTTCTGCCCCCAACATCTCAATGTTTGAGACATCGGGAGGCTCTGTTTTGCCATGTTCGCTGGCACACATGAGCCATTTCCAAGCCACCAAATCCCCTGCAATCATCCCCTCACTTTTTGCATGGTAAATAGGATATAGGGTAGCTCCTTAGCTCGCCCCCTTTTTGGAGGATCTCGATATCAATGGATACCCCTGGGCTTAGTTGCCACCTGGAATCATCCTTGAGCTTGATTTTCTTTTAGAAAAAAGCCCGATCTCTATTTGCCTTTCCTGGCTAATACTTGTTGTCATCAATGGCGAATAATGGTTCACAAGGCTTAATACTGATTACTAAATAATAGCTAATCTAATAAATACAGTTAACAAGGGTTAATACTGGGCCCAAATTCTGGTTGATAATGGTCAACAATGGTTGACTCGAATCGGTTAACAATGGTTGACATACATTCATTCTGCTTAACTACTAAACCATCGTTCATAACGGCCGATTGCATTGAATAATGATTGATGATATAACGGTCAATGTTCATTACTTTCACAGCCTTTCCTTCTCTTCCAGCATCAAAGCGGGCTACAGTTTGGCATTGATGATACTTCTGTTATTTTGCTGTTCTTCTTGTTGATTTAGTTGAACAGCTATATAGTCAGTTAGTGCTTAAAGATGGGTGGAGGCATTTCAACACGGCTCACGCGGTGGAATGCTTCGCCGACGCTCGCAAGGCTGTCAGGATGTCCTCCACCCGCTGGTCACAGGCCTGGCAAGGTGGATCGTTAGTACCAGCAGTGACCAAGTCTGGGCAAACCCGGATATGATTCGCATGATGCACCTCCATGTGCTGAAGCACCATGCTATTTATTCATTCTTTCCAAAGGGAAACTAAGGTTCACATTGTCGCTTTTCCTGTGTATATCAGATATGCGATACTGTAGGTCCGCCTTATCTCACACTGTAGGTTTTGCATCATTCAGCAAAAACTAATCAAACAGTGAATAATACATGCTACAAAGAATGCATTCTATGATCCTACACATACATTGAAAAATATTGAGCATCCACACAATACATTTGGTTTCTTTCATACACCACCTGCATGTATATACTGTATTATAGTGCATCAGTACGTGCCATATATGGGGTGTTCTATCGCAAATACCTAGTATCAAGTGCACCGTACAAACCAGCTGTCCGTATAGGGAAACGTCAGGAATATCATGTCCTACACGGCTTGCAGCATGTCATACTACAATTTGTCTCTGCAACATGATTACCATGCACGATGGTGTTTGTGTCAAACATATTGTGTGCACAGAACTCATTACAACAAATTGTGCATTGAATTGCATTGATGATCATTGATGTATACTGGTTGGTGGTTTCAACCCCTCCGAAACATATTAATTAGTCAACCGTTGGTTGATAATTGTTAGGGAAAAAACATGTGAAAAACCATCAACGAGTATGGAATAGAGAAGCTTCTTGGAGAAGAGCAACCACACACACCACACACAAGCATTACTTTTTGCGGGATGATCTGTAAACAAATGCGCTCCGCAGGAGGGATGCAAGGCATCGATAAGCCAAACTCGGTCTCAGCTCCAGCGACTGAAGCCTTGTTTCATGATTCATGGTCAATTATGATGGTCTGGTTGGAAACATGATGCAAATGATGGCAACCATCATTGACAAGCAGTTCAACCACCAATTCCAGAATAAGCCGTAAGTAACCATCACCAACCGTCATTGATCATCATTAACAAGCAGTTTAACCACCAATTCACCATCATTAAACACCATAGTCAACCACCAGCATCATTAGTCAGCCTTATTAACCATGATTATCCAGCATCAATTTCGTTAAACCATCATTTAGCCATCTAAAATTCTACTGCTCAAGGATGGTCAACAGCACCATCCACTATCCTTTGTTAACCTCCTTTCCCAAGCACCAAAACCCACAGCTCCCACTTTTCGGAGCCTCTAGTTGGCCTTGCAGTGCTTCTTCAAGTGCCTCCAGCCGGCGAGGCATCCGGGTAAAGGCAACCATTACTATTTACAATGGCTCATGGAATGCCTACTGTTGTACGATTGCCATATCTAACACCTATTCTTCACACATACGGCTCATTGTAACACCTAAATCGAAATCCATGCCGGCCTACTGTTCAATACGTACTATTTACAGTGGCTAACAGTGAACCAAATAGTTTATGGTTCAAAGCGCTATGGACACCACAGGGCGCTGGCCTGAACACTTCGATGCAGCTCCTTAGTGCGGGGTGATGCTCACTTTTTGACATCACATTCAGTGCCTGGGGATACACCGCCATTCACACAGCGTGCAACGGATGTAAATGTGAATATATGGACGTGCATGATTGTATAATATTTATAGATACAGAACATAACATATGACAGCTATGTTCGATTTGTCAACAATTGTATACATATAACATGACACAATATAACATATTATATCTAAATGTCTATATATCTATATATATATATACATATCTATATATCTATATTTATCACCCGCTTGTTTTGACATTCATTGTATCTCTGCGCAAGAACCCTCAAACTAAGCCTGAAGAAGCCCTATTGACAGAGGGTCACCCTACCGAGCACTTCGTAACATGTCCGTCACAGCTGGATCAAGCATTGCTGAAAACCGCGATGAATCCCCACTAAAACCATCAGTCAGTCACCTATGATGTCACCTGTAGAACCATCAAGTGCCAACAATAATTGCTGAATCCATTTACCATCGATCATCATTCCTGATCACAACCAGTCATAATTTGGTAACAACTAATGCTGTATGTTGTCCATCGTCACTAAGCATCATGATCATAATACATCATGATGCCCATTATCAATCACCATGTAACCGTTACCACCATTCATCATCATTTGATCATCATTTGACCGTCCATGCTTTTGCCACCTTCGACCATCATTGATCATTGACAACCCCCATTAGTAACCACCATCAACCATCACTAAGCATGATTTTACGACTTGTAGCTATCATTCCATCTATCAAACAATTCATCATCCTAGAACTTATCACCATCATCGATTCACCATAGTCACCCCACCATCAATCCTTGACCATTAACCTCTATCCTCAAACATCCCACTTACAGTATAATATAACCATCCATTAACCAACTTATAACCATCCATTAACCATCCCTATCCTTCACCACCCTTACCACCTTCACCCATCCCTACCCTTCACCATGTCATGGGCGCCATTGGGGCCGCCATGGGCCCTCCAAGGCGCCAAGCTCTGCTGCGTCTTCCGCCGCAGCTCTGCCTCCAGGAACCGCGGCGCCGCCGCCGGCGCCGCTCCCGGCACCGTTCCCGTGCCGCGCAGCAGGTGCCGCAGCTGCACCAGGCGACGCAGCTCGCAACCTGACCATGGCAATCCACCACCGCAAGGACCATGGGATTCCAAGCATGGCAGCTGGAAATCGATTAAGATTGAATGGTGAATCGATTTTTCGGCTGGATTAATGATGATCAATGGTGAATTGAATACTTTAAAGACTCTAATGTGCGAGCTTTTCCATCATCTTGTCGGCCCCAGATTACAAGGTTCTTGGTATCTTTCCACATGGCTAGCCACCAATTGAAAGCCACAATGAGAGGATTTGAACGCCCTGTCAACAGTCCTTCCCCTGGTCCCACTTGGAGTCCAAGAAATGGTGCACTTGATCACTCAAATGATGGAAGAATAGTGGTTGAATGTGGCTGGTTGGTGGTTTCAACCCGTGGTGAAAAATATGCGCAAGTCAACCAAGCATTGGTTAACGATCACTCGGGATAATAACAAATGTCTAAAACCACCAACCAAAAGGGTCAAATATTGGTGACGCTTCATGATTGGTGAACGATGGCTAATAGTGGTTCATGAGACTACGTAATATATGCTAATATGACTAATTATAATGAATGGTCATGAGTCATGGCCAATAGTGGTTGATGATTGTCAATCATGATTAATCATAGCTAAGACCATGATGTAGTTGTCACAGCTGAATCACAAATCCACAAGATAATCACAGTAACTTGATCATCTGGAGATACCAAGGGACAAAGAAAGTTGATTTGTGGTTGGGTAGTGACTACTTGGTAGCTACTCTCCGGCAATTTTACCTGGTCCTGGGGAAAATCCACCATAGAAACAGCTGGCACACTTTTGAAAACTTGTGATTTTCAGCGCAGCCAAATTAATTGGGGTGTCTCTCAAAATCGGGATCCCCAAAGCTCATCCAGTTTCATCATTTATAATAACAATAGTAATAATTCAGCAACCATTTTGGGGTTCCCTATTTTGAGAAACCACCATTTACTCGAGTGTAGCCCTGATGGGACACCAGTTGCGGCACCAAGTAGCAAAGTTGTGCAGCTTCCACTGGACAGTTCAAGTAGGTGATGGACATCGGATCGTCCACCAAGGCCAGTCGGCAGTCACTAACCTGCAAGAAACGACAAGGGCATGGGGTCGGTGGTTGTCAAGACAAGGAATGGTTGCATACCAAACCCATTCTGTGAATGGAAAATGGCCTAGCACCGATATTGGATGATGGTGACCCCCTGGTGGTTGAACCAACCATGAATGATGCTGGTTGGTTATATCTGCTGATAATCATGTGCTTACTGACTTGCAGTGGGGATATGACGCAAACGACATAGATGTGGGTCAAATCGCAAGTCACATGAACAGCCAATGTCAGCTCGACCACTCCTCTCATTGTGTTCCTAGCCTCACCCAAACCAAAATGTCTCCTAGTCCTAGAGTTGTTTCCAAGTTGTAAGGGGCATCTTGAGCTACGGGCGGGATGATTGAAGGTTTCAAGATTCTGTATATGAGGACTGTTAGCATCTCACATCAAATGTCCTAACATGCAAATGTACGTAAATGATCGTAAATGCAACCATTTTGTGACTTCTCTGTCTGATCATCATATCCCATACACTGTCAGATTTTTACAATATGATGTCGCGTACACGTGATCGCGACCCACACTCATATTTATTGACCTACACCACACATCAATATCATTCATCATCCATGTCTGATCACTCTTGGCTGCTTGAAATTCTGTGAAGCATCACATGGATTCCCGTCACAAAATGTCACAGCCAACCTCCGCTGATAATATTTAAAACCATGTAATAAGCGACTTGTAATACTAAATCACCCAAGTGGTTGGCCTTCCCACAGCACATGAAGCTGAAACTCATCGACACGTTTATGAGCCAACATGTGCTATGCCATTGGCAGGACTGAGTATCTGGTGATTATGGAAAGTGATAGTAAACCAGTTGGGTGATTCATACCTATTGATGCTTACTGATCATGATACGATATTCCTTACAGTTGGTGACTGTCCACTCCACTAGTCACTATCATGATTATCAACTGTGAGTCTACCTCTGGCGAGTATCAATTTAGTTGTCAGTCATGATGCTCATATAGTAACAGCAACTGCTGGTGAGTTGCTCTCTCCAACTCACATATGCGCAGTCGTCAATTCGAGGCATGTGCTATGCCATCCCCAGATATCTCCAGACATGGTTGAAACCAAAAACGATCTTTCAGAAACCACCAACCAGGAGCCCGGGAAATAGCGTACCATAGGACTTTACCCCTGCAATTTGCAAGGGACCCCCCTACAAAAAACACCAACCAACTAGTTGATATCATAAAAACTTGGTCAACTTTGAAATCTCTCAGGAATTTCATTACCAGCTTGACTTATTGGTTGGTGCATTTTGTAGGGACCTACAAGTTGGTCAAGCATGATCAACCAGCTACCAGCTGTTTTCATCGGCAGCTGCGGCCCAGGTGGCTTTCTGTGGGCAAAATCGAACCACATCTCCAGTGACCACAAAGGCGCCAAACTGCCGGGCGCGGCAATGCTCCTGGCGGCCACCGCCACGGCCACGTGGTGGGCCTGGTAGCCATATGAAGCCCAGTAGCAGCAGGTTTGGTCCATTGATATTCCGGCTGTATCCCATTCCGTTGATTTTCTGTCATCTTTCTGAGATTTCGGATTGTGTCATGTCAGGTTCATATCTTCATGCAATCGAAATATCTGCACTGCTGTTGTTGCTGCTGTCTTTCTCTCGTTGTCATCTTTGTCGTTATGTCCACGATCATGGTTCTCGTCGTTGCTGCGGTATCATCGCCCTTGGTGTCGTGGTTGTTTTCGTTCATCACTTCCACTGAGCGTCAAAATGCCGGTGACAACCATGGTACTGCTTGGATTGCTCAAAAAATCGCTGAAATCCCAGCTCATGGGTAAGACTACATTTACGAACGCATTGTGCAAATGTGAACAACCTCTCCTAAAACTGGAATCTCGATGAATATTACCATTACCATTATATCATATCCATTATGCGCATTGATTGTAAATGTTGATCTCCCTTTATTCGCGTTAGCAGTGTCTAAACATCTCTCCCTTTCAGCATCCTTGCACTCAGCCAGGTCGGGGGAATGCATTTCTTCCAGAGCTTGGCCTGGCGTTGCGAATGGCACTTAGTACCAGTTCATTTTCTCAACTAATAATGGCACCAATAATTGGCACCGTAAAAATGGAATCTCAATGATTATCAATTCTTAGTACCAACGGCACTTAGTACCAGTACCAAGCAATAATAATCATTATCAAAACCAAATAATAAACGGAACCAAATGCAGTGATGCAGCGGCCTGAATTCATTAATATTGATGTGTTAGTAATATTATTAATTCAATAAAGCATATCAATGATTGTAGATCCATATTAATCGCAACCAACTGAGTCCACCAACAAGAGTTTATTAGGGTTGTTTTGAAAGCTTATTGTTGTAGAGGTGAGTGCAGGCTTTCCGGTTTTAGGGTTCATTATATGGTTTTGCGGTTTTAGGGTTGGGTTTAGGGTTTTTGCTTTTAGGATCGATTTCAGGGATCCTAGTTTTGGAATTTGTTGTCTTAGGATTGGTTTTAAGTTGACTTCAGAGTTTCTGGTCTAGTGTTGAGTTTAAGGTTTCTTGCTTCGCAGTCTATGGTGTTAAGATTCCTTCTAGGATTGAGGGTTCGTTGTATGGTTTTGCAATTTTAGATTGGGTTTAGGGCTGACGGTTGGTTTGCATGTTTGCATGCTTGCTTGCTTGAATGCTTGTTTGCTTGCTTGCTTGCCTGCGCGTTTGCTTGCTTGCTTGCTGACTGGCCTTCTTGCTTGCTTGCTGACTGGCCTTTGAAAACAGAAGATCATTCCTGAAGAACAGGAAGGAATTCTGAAAAATCTAAGACCCGCAACGTAGCAGCTATCCTTGCCTAAACGCCTGCGCGCAGACTTCAAGGTGTAGTGCCAACAACAACAACAACGACGACGACGACGACAACGACAACGACAACGACAACGACAACGACAACGGCAACCTCATCATTGTGCCCAAGAATGTGTTCCAGGAATGTATTGCAAATGGCCTACCAAGACTGCACTTCCGACCAGAAAAACTATTGCACTAGGTGGACAGCTCCTATTGCGACTAGGTGGACAGCTCCTATTGCACTAGGGACTTCTGAAAATCAAACTTCATTTAGAACATGCCCTATCATCTCGATTGGCCTAGGGTCGCCCAGGGTTAGCATACGCCGAAAACGCACATGAGGCCAGCATGGGATGGAGATTGGCTGACATGGGTTACTTGACTTTCTGACAGGTAAGCCAGCTTGGAAGAAAAGACAAATTTTATTTTAATGCGTTTGTTTTGCTCTATTTTTGGGCCACCCTGCGCCGCTATGTTGCAAGATAAGGCCAACATACGCCAGCATGAAAACTATTTTCTGACCTCTTTGCTCCGTTCCCTCCTCTCATCCACAAGCTTCCTCTCTGGTCCCCTTGTCTTCCGATAATTCCTTTCGAATGAGTTCCTTTGTTTGAAGCTATTTTATGACCTGTTTGCTCCGTTCCCTTGGTCATGTGCGCTATGCCATGTGAGCCAAAGGAACGTTTTGAACTGTGAAAATCTCAATTTCATAAATATTTTAAAAATATTTCAGACATATCTGGAAAAATCTGAAAAATGCTTGAACAAGTGTTTCAGAATTCTTTGAAAACAGTTCATTGCCAGTCAGAAGCCTTCAAAACCGGCCTCTTCGCACTCCTTAGTTTGTAGGATGTGCTGACAATTGCTTAGTTCTCTGGCACCAGGCCTGGCGCGTCCGGCGCGCCCTCTTGGTCGGAGGGTTCAGGCCGTCGGCCTGTCAATGGCAGCGATGTCGAAATTTGAGGCTTATGCTGGGAGCTTGCCTCCGCCAGCTTCCGCAGCTCCTTTTGCTGCTCTTTGGCCTTTTGTCTGGCGGCCTGTTTTCTCAGTCGGTCCTTCTCAAGCTGGTCCGTCCTTGCTTTCTTCACCTCGCAAGTGCGAGGATAAGTGTTTGGAAACATGCAGATTCTAAGTTTCCGACGTCCGCCTTTTGAGACTCACGGATTGCCTTGCGCTTACCGCGCTTTTTTTTCCCTAACATAATCAGGGGTCCATGCCAGGGGGGGTTAAGCCAGGAAAGGTTTTTCTATTTAAAAATGACAGGGAAAAACGAGAAAAAATGAGAAAAAATAAGTTTTTGATAGGCATGTTTTGAAAATATTTTTTGTAGTAAAAATTGAATTAGTTCTTTTTATAATATTTTTTGTCAGGGAGTCACGTGCACTTTTTCATTTTCGAATTTCAAATTTTGACATTTACTATTTGAGACACCGTATTCAATTGGCTCAAGTCATTTGACCACATTGTGATTTTTGATGACGACTGCTACAGAGCCAAAATCTGGATTGCTGATGAAACCCGGGTGGGCCCACGAGATCTTGCGCAATTGAAAAATTGGGACTGGGGGAGCTTGAGTTGGCGCCGGGGATCTTGAAAACTGGGACTGGGGGAAGTTGAGTTGGCGCCAGGGATCTTGAAAACTGGGACTGGGGGAACTTGAGTTGGCGCCAGGGATCTTGAAAACTGGGACTGGGGGAGCTCCAGTTGGGGCCAAGGATCTTGAAAACTGGGACTGGGGGAGCTCCAGTTGGGGCCAAGGATCTTGAAAACTGGGACTGGGGGAGCTCCAGTTGGGGCCAGGGATCTTGAAAACTGGGACTGGGGGAGCTCCAGTTGGGGCCAAGGATCTTGAAAACTGGGACTGGGGGAGCTCCAGTTGGGGCCAACGATCTTGAGAACTGGGACTGGGGGAGCTTGAGCACGCTGAAAAAAAATCAATGTTTTCAAATTCTTTCGGTTTTTTCATCTCCTTAACCAACTTTTTTATCTTATTTTTTCTCATTTTTTCTCATTTTTTCGCATTTTTTCTCATTTTGTCTCATTTTGCTTTTTGCGAGGAAAAAATGAAAAAAATGAGAAAAATGCGAAAAAAGAAGAAAAAATGAGAAAAAATGCGAAAAAAGAAGAAAAAATGAGAAAAAGATGAGAAAAAATAAGATTCTTTTTCGGCCAAAAAAAAATGAAAATGAGAAAAAATGAGAAAAAATAAGATGAGATCGAGGTGTTGAGAGGTCAAAATCAAGGGATTCTTGAACACATTTTGCAAACCGGGAGTGTCAAAGGTGTGTGTGCATCGAACATTTTCTCTGATTTTTTTTCAATGGGTTCGAAGCCAGGGGGGGTCAAGCCAGGAAAGGTTTTTTGTTCATTGAAAAAGGTGTGTCAACTGGGAGTGTGCAGCGAACATCGGCGTGTTCGTTTTTTTGAACGGGGTCGAAGAAAGGGGTTTTTTTCCTGGATGAAGCCGTTGAAACGATTTTGCATGAAAACGTTTCAAACCAAGCCTGAACCCTAAACGAGGTTGCGGCATCAAATTCTACACTTTAAGCAATTTAAAGGAGGGTTGGAAACAACAAATTTCTCAATTCAAATTCATTCCATAAATAATGTTTTTTTAAATGATCTTGATTATATATAAGACATGTCATATTTACTAGGGACATTCAAGTTGTCAAATTTAGATATTTGTCCCATTGTTTCATAATGATGATTGAAAAACATGTTGTATTTATTGAGCTAAATTGTCAATTTTTTGGAAAATATTTAGTTGGATTTATTCACAATTTCCAATCAACAGCAATAAGCCTTTCATTTTTGTTCTCGCAACACTTTTTTTCATACCCTTCAAAAACTTATTTTTTCTAATTTTTTTCATTTTTCCTCATTTTTTCTCATTTTTTCTCATTTTTCTCATTTTTCTTATTTTTTCTTATTTGGTATTTTTCTTTAAAAAAGAAACCTTTCCTGGCTTAACCCCCCCTGGCCTGGCCCCCTGATTTTTTTAATGATTTTTGGCCTCGAGCTCCCGTCTCTTGGCCAATTTCTTCTCCGCAGCCTGCCGCAGTGCAAGATGAAATTTGTTTTCTGAGGAGCGGTTGCCGCCTCCAGCTTCTTCTTGGCCTTTTCCCTCTCCTTCGCCTCCTTGGCCTCTCTGGCTGCCTTCTCCTTCATGGCCTGCAGGTTTAGGTGTTCACGCCATGATTTTCCGGTCAAGCTTCAAAGATGTTCAAGGAAGGACGGTGCCTGAGTAGTGGGCCTTGCCGGACTCTCTTTGAGAGTGACCCATGCCGCAATCCGGTTGCGGTGTGGGTCCAAGGCAGAAGGGCACACTTGCATTGCCAGAGCCTGGGGGTTGTAGTGATAGAATGGCTCAAATCGCTTTATCTAAAGTTTCACGCGAGCGCTTGAACGAGTTCCTCGAAGGTGGTCCAGCGCTGGAACTCGAACAAAGCTTCCACTTTCCAGAGGCCTCAAAATTTATCCGGCTTTTGAATTTTTCTGTTGTTCAGATTGAGGTCCGAACGCTCAAGGCTCTCAAGGACGCGGTCCCACGAGAGGCACCTTGCCGCGACCACTTGAGGCGTGACCTGCATGGCAGTTCCAGGACGGTTATTTATAGGGGTTAGCAGGGCCTGCCTGGACAGCTGGAACGCCCGGTAGGACCTTACATTCAGCAGATGGAGCTGGTGGACATTACTGTTTTCTGAGATGTAGGCCTTAGGTCTCACGACCCGCGGCGCGGCTTTCGCCTGGAAAGAATGTGTGTTTGAATTTGTTAAAATGCTAATCAGATACTGGCCTTGGCTTCCGGGTTGCGACGCCGTGGCCTGGGTGGTGGCCTGGCTGGCAAAGGGCCTTGGTCAGGCGTTCATGCTTGAGCGTCGAAGGAAGTGAGACATGTTACCAATATGTCCATAGGGAAACCACGCTTTGAACAGCAACACGGACGGTGTTGAACCACTTTCCTTAGACATGGCCAATCAAATACCAGAAACTAGTGTCTAATATATTTCAGGAATATGTCAGAAATCAAGCAACATTCCCTTTCAACTCTGCTGGTTAGACCTTACATCTCAAATTTGAACCGTGAATTCACGATACAAAAATGCCATCGAAAACAAAACTCCCTGCAAGGACCTGTCACGCGACTCCCATACTACTATGGCTACAACACAAGTCTATGCAGCCTATACTAATCAAATTACAATACCCATTGTGGTTTCCTATTTGGCGTCGCACATACTGGTCACATAATGTTGTTTTGCTTTGGCTGCTGAAAAGGGCCTCCTAATCTTCTACATATTCAAATCTTAAACTGTCGTTCTCTTTACAACTCTTCAACAACTCTCGGTCTAACTCTCAGCCAAACTATCATCTACAAAAACAAACGCAAAACAATTGCGCATAAATACCCAACAGAAAGGGGGAATACTTACAATCAAATCGGTGAAGGCACCAACCATGAAGAAACAATCAAATCAAGGACGCAAGAGGTTGATGGAACAAATATACTATACAAAAAAATCTCATGTCGGAGAAGACACGCAGCATCCAGTTGATTCTTGTTGGACTGATGTTTGATATTCAAGGAGAGAAAAGCGATTCCAAGATACTTGGCGGAAGCACTTGAATGCTTCCAATTCCTGAGGGGAACAGAAAGCGGCTATCACTTTTTTATTTAACAAGTGGAAAACCCACATGACAACATGCCCCAATAGATCTTATAGTCAATGATCGTTCAAGGAAACATTAGAGAAAGGCGGGCGATCAGAGGATGGAGAGGAGAAGTATGACAGATGAAGATTAAAACCGTATGCCTGTCACACAAATGCATGTGCATGTACCAGTAGGTGTCTACATTTAACTTGCCAAGCGAAAGCGCATCACACAAACATGCTGATTCCTTTTAATGCCACACCAACATACCACAACAACGCACCACATCACGTAACACCACACCACACTAACGCATATAACCAACACACCCATTACACCAACACACCAGACCACACCACACCACCACACAGTCCCACGAAGGCCACACAGAAAGAAAGTCATGTATTGCAAAAATCCCCGCCGGCCGCAGGATACAAAGCCAATGTGAAGAAATGACACGCCAAGTCAAGGACGTCCAGGGCGACCCAAAGTGTGGAAACCTTCCGCCAAGCCTCTACAAATCCATTCCACGCGCCACGCCTGCTGCACAGAACAAACATCACGAACACAATGGTGACAATGATGATGATGATGATGATGATGATGATGATGATGATGATGATGATAATGACAAAATAACATGAGAGCGGCGGGACAGAGGAAAACATAACATAAACCAAAATTTTATAACTGGATTACCAATCTAACAAAGCAGCTAATGAAAAGCCAAAGCACGGCTCTCCCAAGCAGCACTCGACTCTGAGGTCATGGCAACTCTGTTTGAATTCGCGGTAATCTGCATCACCCGCCAAATAAAAACCAGGCTGCTCGGATATCATAGTCCTCAGCGGCGATATGAAGCCCCCTGTGTAACAAAGCAACTATTGAAAAGCCAAAGCACGGCTCTCCCAAGCAGCACTCGACTCTGAGGTCACGGCAACTCTGTTTGAATTCGCGGTAATCTGCATCACCCGCCAAATATAGACCAGGCTGCTCGGATATCATAGTCCTCAGTGGCGATATGAAGCCCCCTTTGTTGAATATTTAAATCACGAGCCACCATGACTGTCTAGGCAACATACAAAATGGATCTGGGTGTAATTTCTCCAAAAAATTGCCTTACTTCGAGTGATCCCCACCATGTCATGTCAACACCGCTTATTGACTCCACTTTTGTCTGACATTCTCTCCGACATATCTTCTGACATTCTTTCTGACAAATCTTCTGACATTCTCTCTGGCATACCTTTTGACATTCTCTCTGACATATCTTCTGCCAATCTCTCTGACATTCTCTCTGACAACTTTCTAGTCGGACATTCTTTCTGACATGTCTTTTGACATTCTTTCTGACATATCTTCTGGCATTCTATCCTGACATTCCTTTTGACATTCTTTCTGACATATCTTCTGCCAATCTCTCTGACATTCTCTCTGACAACTTTCTAGTCGGACATTCTTTCTGACATGTCTTTTGACATTCTTTCTGACATATCTTCTGGCATTCTATCCTGACATTCCTTTTGACATTCTTTCTGACATATCTTCTGCCAATCTCTCTGACATTCTCTCTGACAACTTTCTAGTCGGACATTCTTTCTGACATGTCTTTTGACATTCTTTCTGACATATCTTCTGGCATTCTATCCTGACATTCCTTTTGACATTCTTTCTGACATATCTTCTGCCAATCTCTCTGACATTCTCTCTGACAACTTTCTAGTCGGACATTCTTTCTGACATGTCTTTTGACATTCTTTCTGACATATCTTCTGGCATTCTATCCTGACATTCCTTTTGACATTCTTTCTGACATATCTTCTGCCAATCTCTCTGACATTCTCTCTGACAACTTTCTAGTCGGACATTCTTTCTGACATGTCTTTTGACATTCTTTCTGACATATCTTCTGGCATTCTATCCTGACATTCCTTTTGACATTCTTTCTGACATATCTTCTGCCAATCTCTCTGACATTCTCTCTGACAACTTTCTAGTCGGACATTCTTTCTGACATGTCTTTTGACATTCTTTCTGACATATCTTCTGGCATTCTATCCTGACATTCCTTTTGACATTCTTTCTGACATATCTTCTGCCAATCTCTCTGACATTCTCTCTGACAACTTTCTAGTCGGACATTCTTTCTGACATGTCTTTTGACATTCTTTCTGACATATCTTCTGGCATTCTATCCTGACATTCCTTTTGACATTCTTTCTGACATATCTTCTGCCAATCTCTCTGACATCCTTTCTGACATCTCTTCTGGCATTCTTTCTGACATATCTTCTGACGTTCTCTCTGACATTCTCGATTCTCGCTGACATATCTTTTGACATTCTCTCTGACATATCTTCTGACATTCTTCCTGGCATATCTTTTGCCATTCTCTCTGACATTCTTTCTGACATATCTTTTGACATTCTTTCTGACACCTCTTCTGACATTCCTTCTGACATACCTTCTGACATTCTCTCTGACATTCTTTCTGACATCTCTTCTGACATTCTTTCTGACATTCTCTCTGACATTCTTTCTGGCATATCTTTTGACATTCTCTCTGACATATCTTCTGACATTCTTTCTGACATATCTTTTGCCATTCTCTCTGACATTCTTTCTGACATATCTTTTGACATTCGTTCTGACATCTTTGAGGTCCGGCAGCGACCACTGGCCGCGGATGGTGGTGGTTGAGGTCCGGCAGCGACCACTGGCCGC
>VSDK01008670.1:167649-244451 GCA_009767595.1 Symbiodinium kawagutii | reverse complement strand
CATGGTGGTGGTTGAGGTCCGGCAGCGACCCCTAGTCGTGCAGGGTCGTGGCAGCGACCACTAGTCGTACATGGTCGTGGTTGAGATCCGGCAGCGACCACTAGTCGTACATGGTCGTGGTTGAGGTCCGGCAGCGACCACTCGTCGTACATGGTCGTGGTTGGGGAGGCGGAGGAGGAGGACGGAGGAGAAGAAGGAGGACACAGCTCTGATAAAATCTAACAACCCTCACCTGACAGGTGGGGAAAAACTAAAAGCACGACAGCGATCACGGCGATAATGAACTACCAAAAAAACATTCAATCTACAATCACTACTAAAAATGAACACATAACTAATTACCGTATCTAGACAAACAACGATACATACACATACGTTTGTTAATGCAAGCTAAACGGCACTTTGTTGCCATTTTTGCCCTTCACATCAGCGAAGAGCTGTTTCCGTTGCAACCCAACCTGCTGCCACACACGGGTTTGGGCTAGCTCGCTTGCCCTTGGCTGAAGCATTCTGCCCTTTGGCCCATGGTTTCCTGACTTTGGCATGGCCTTTGTTGCCGCTCTTCTCGTTGGCGCTTGTAGTACCTTGCATTGGCGATTGCACATCTGGTCTGCCTGGTTTTGGCATCTCCTGGTTTTGGCCCTTCAAGGATCCAAGTCCCAAAGGACATCCGCCCACCCTGTTTTGGCGATGATGGCGAGTCATTGGGGTACAATTCGTTCATCATAAATGTTCCGTGTTTATCTCTGTAGCGCTGTGTGTCTATGGAAGCTTGAGCAAGGTGGACTGTGTTGAATTCGACTCTGGCTGGAGGCTATTGGAACATGATTTCTCTAGAAGTTGTCATCCTTCCTAGGGTGCTTGTTTGGCTTTCTCACTGCTTCGGCGCGCAAAACACGCCGCATGGCAAGATTGGATTGCATTTTGATATACAGCTGTCTTTGCTTCTTTTTTGAGATGACTTTTGCAAAGGCTCGGTTGGATACACGGCCTTTCTCTTCTTCCGTTTCAAGGTCGCTTTTGCAAGGACTCGTTTTGATATGCAGCCTTTCTTTCCCTTTTTAACGTCGCTTTTGCAGAGGCCCATTTTGATATACAGCCTTTCTTTTCTTCCTTTTTACGGTCACCTTTGCAGAGGCTCGTTTTGACATACAGCCTTTGTTTTCTTCCCTTTTAAAATGAGTTTTGCAAATTGATTTGATATACAGCTTTTCCTTTCTTCGATTATAAGGTCGCTTTTGCAGAAGCACGTTTTGATATACATCGTTTTTTCTTCTGCTGCACCACGCACTCAGCCTCTACACGTTTCCTATTCAAATCGTTTTGAATGTTTTGAATTTACCTAAGCTTGCTCTTACGGCGGAGCCGACTGTTGCGCAATAGCGCTGGAATCAGCACCTGATTATAAGTTTACTAAAGACCAGGGTCTGGGGATTAATCCTGGTTATGGATGGAAACAGAAAGATATGTTGCAAGTCAATGTGGAATTATAGTGTTCTCCCTGACAGCTTTGAAAGAAAGCGGCAGTGTTTACATGTGTTTGAGTGTTAGCCAAATATCATGCGCGTGTCTGACATGCACTGGTATAGGACAATGGCTCCGCCAAAAAAATAAACGTGGCAGAAACGCATTAGCGACGAATTAAAAACACGGATACTTAATCCTTGTGAATTATGTTTTTTTGCGCACTTCAACACATCACTAAAACAACACGGCTTTAGGTTGGGCATCGCTAGATACCTGTAAATAAAAAATCAAAAAAAATATATATGTATATATATCCTCACGTTAACGATTCAATCAAAAAACACACCCAAAGGCTGGAAACTACTGAGACCAAGCTGCCGTCATTTTCCGTCTTTTCTTACAAGGCTCGTTGGACTCAGGCTCCTCAGGATTCAGACTTTCAACGTCGATTACAAGCTCCTCAGGAGTGCCCCGCTGCATCAGCTGCATCCCTGGGCGCATCGGCTGCATCCATGGTTCTATCAGCTGCATCCCTGGGTGCATCGGGGGCATCAGCTGCATCCCTGGGCGCATTAGCGACATCCACTGCTTCCCTGGGTGCATCGGTATCCAATGCACCATGCACATGCCCGGTCGGGACATCATGAACTGAAAATCTTGTCTGAACACTTCCCTCGCGGTCTCCTGCAGCAGGTACAAACACTTCGGCAAAAGGATTGTCTGATTCATGTTCATGGGATCCAACTCACAAAATAACCACATGTAGCCAGGGGAAAAACAAAAAAAGTTTACCCCCACAAACAAACAAAGTCTCCAAACTGAATGGATTGATTGTATGTTGAAAAAATACATCCAAACCATGTCAAGAAATCTTTTAGTTCAAATGACATTGCTGAACTACCAAACTGCCTGACGCACTGATTGTATAGTATCCATTCTGCATCCTGAAGCTGCCCGTCGGGCACGCTAGTCTCGACAAACACGCCAGCCTTCTGGGCCCCTGGAGTCTTCTGGGTCACCATGGCTCTGTGGACAGGAGGAAAGCGGCGCAATATTGATTGTCTTCCTGGAATGTCTTCTCCCCTGCGCTACTGGTACAGTATCTACTACTCCATTGGTTCAATGAATGGCGATGACTCCTTGGAAACCCTCAGAGAGTACAGAAACACAGTAACTTGAAGGAGCTGCAAACGGTTGTTCAACAAATCGTCCCAGGGGTGTAGAGCTTCGTCTGGCATTATCAGATTGGTGAAAAGAGACGTAGCCAACTGAGCCACCTGGTTCAGTCTGTCCCAAAAAAATTTTTGATCTGAAGCATGCTACTGTACTACATTCAGCAAAGCATGGACATGTACCTTTGGAGTTTTTGCTTGTGCACTCATAGTTATCAAACAAGAATGTAGTGTACAACTGATGCCTCAATAACAATGATAACAATGATAACAATGATGACTGACAATGATGACAATGTTGCATGAAAAGTATTTTAAGCTAACTATGCGCTGAGCGCAAAATGGCCAGCCAACCATTTGAAGCAGTAAAGCTATACTTGGCGACAAATGGTACAGCTGGTGGAGATTGAAAGGGTGCATTGTTGGTCGATGGCTTCTCTGATTAAGGTTCAACATCGCCGGGGCTGATGCGCACAGAAACACTTGAATGGGAATACATAAGGGGTTTGGAATTAATCTGGGAATTCTTTTTGTATGTTTTTGGAAAATTGGGGTTTTCTGTCTGAATTTGGTTTCCTTGCTAGTTGCACCAGTTTGGAGCTATTTGCAGCAATTTGGTACAACAGTTTTCCTTTGCTGTGATTTTTGGGTGGTATTGGCAACATTTTGGAGCTAGGACCTTTGTGAATGATTCGAACCAATTTTGGAGCTGAAATCCTTCATCTTGATTGATTTTGTTTGCTTTTTCAACATTTGGGAGCAAGGACTTGTCTCTGTTCTGACGGTTGAATATAGTGTTTGGCTTTTATGACTCCTTTGAATCATGCGTCATCTGTTGTGTGGGACACAGCCGCATCCCTTCGGTGGGTTGCCCGCCGCTCTCATCGATCCACCCGAGCTCCTTTGCCAGCTGCACCAGCGCAGCCTCAGCAAGCTAAAGCAGGAAACAGGAGCATTGTTGCTGCGGCGTCGTTTTGTCGCACCTTTCGCGCGAGGTGCTGGTCGGCAAGGGTGGAACATTGTCCCAAAAAGCAGCGCACCTGCAACAATCCAACAGATGTCATACCGACACATGAGATACGGGCGCAACTGCGCAATAGAAAACACCCACAAAACAAATCGCGATGGCAAAGGCAACTTTTTAAGTCTAAAAATATAGTTTTACGGGGTTATGATCCGTTTAAATCACTCAAGAACTGAAATGACTGATTTTGATTGATTTTGATTCATTTTGCTTGGTATTCTGTGAACCGTTGGAACCAACTAAGAACTAAACTCCTTGATTGTGATTGATTTTGCATGGCATTCGCAGCATTTTGACGCTGGGTAAATTACTATTTCAGCATTTAGGTTTTATGTTTTTACGTTCACTGTTCTCGGGTAATTTTCAGGTTTAGGTCGACACCTTTAGGTTAAGGATTTGGGATTTGGGTCGATATCTTTAAGTTTGTGGGAATCATCAAAGCCAAGACCCAAATAAAACCAAGAAAAACTGGTGATGTTGCTGCCACTGTTGTTCCTGCTGTCGTGGCAGGCGCAGTGTTGGAAATACAATGCAGATTTCGTGGCAGGCGCAGCGCGGGAAGGGGGGGTATAGGGAGGTAGGCCGCAGCACCTCCCCCCCGAAGCGCGCCGCCAAAACCACGATTAACCAGTGAGAAATTTCAACCAGGCAACCCACCAACCCACCTGGCCGCGGTTTTTGTTTTGCCAGTCGTTCTTGTGTTTCAGTTGTTGTTTTTTTCTTTGTTTGTTTGTTTGTTTATTTGTTAGTTAGTTAGTTAGTTAGTTAGCTAGTTTGTTAGTTAGTTAGTTTGTTTGTTTGTTCGTTCGTTCGTTCGTTCGTTCGTTCGTTCGTTCGTTCGTTCGTTCGTTCGTTCGTTCGTTCGTTCGTTTGTTTGTTTGTTTGTTTGTTTGTTTGTTTGTTTGTTTGTTTGTATGTTCCGTCTTTTCTTCTTTGCTCTTAACATGTTATATATATAAATATATTATTGTTGTTGTTGCTGTTGTCGTTTTTCATGATTTTTCTTGTTGTTGCAGGGTGTTGACGCCATTGTTCCTTGGTATTTGCGTTGTTGCTGACACAAACATCAACTCAATAGGTTCGAGAATGATGAGAAGAAAATATATCCTATAAATAAACGATGCTACAAGCAGGCAAGAGCCTACTATAGAACAAAGGAACAAAACAAGGAAGCCAAAAGGCAGAGAAGCCAGAGAAGCCAAAAGCCAGAGAAGCCAGAAGCCAAAAACCCGAAGAAGCCAAAAGCCAGAGAAGCCAGAAGCCGAAGAAGGAAAACCAGAAAAATCCGGGGGGGAGGGGGGAAAAAACAAAATAAAACAAACAAAATGTAAAAACATGTCTAAACATAATATCTCAATGAAAATTGATTAGAATAATCTCGAACCACCTAGTCAAACTGCGGGAAGCTTCTTCGGAATTCGATAAGTTGCTGGGCGCAAACTAGCCAACAAATGGGCTGATAACATTAACCGGATTCAATACGGCATTGTTTGTTGGGAAATTAGCTAAAACTCAACCAGTAAAGCGCACGCCAAGTCACCCACAGCAACAGCAAAGCGAAGAGCCAGTTGCCACAGCGCAAAGATCCCACACTGTGTGACCAGGGGCATGCCTTAGTTTGATGTGGCAGTGTCACTTGATGTATCCTTCCATTCATAAAATCCAGACAAGAACTTGAAATGTCAGAAAACAATCAGAAACTTAATTCTGAAGACTGCCAAGCGAGCTGAATTGAAAGGAATCCCTACTAGACGTGTCGGCCCCACCTCCTCAACAGCCTCCACAAAACCAGGGAAGCTGCTCACTTGGTTCGCACTTAAGCGCAGGTCGTCCCAGGTCTGACATTGCGACGCAAAAATGTTTCCACAAAAAAGATAGCTATCCAGCACCCTCTGCACCTGCATGCCTCGAACCAGGACCCCTCCCGTCGGAGGTTCTTTTTGAATACGCGGGTAAATGACCGCAGGCAGCCCTTTTCCTCCTCATCATGATGATATAACATGCGCACTGTGCCCGTCCATTTTCTTCGGTGAACTCTTGGGCCAAGCGGAAATTAGAGATCTGGGCGGAATCCCAATTTTGGAAAGAACCCCCCCATCTGGGGGTGCCACCGCCAATGGCGATTGGACGCGGGATCCGCGAAGCCTCGGAATATGGCATGACATTATAACATCTGAAGTGCCAAATCAATGGCTGAGACCTTGGCAAATTCCCCGGAGCCGGCTGCTCCGTACGAGGCTCCGGGGCCTGGTCATAAAACAAAGAAACGCGCCTCCATAAAACCGTGTTCCAATCCACGCCTCCGTGGTAGCGTCGAGGTCCAGGACATCAGGGGCCTTGATTGCAACTTTTTTTCCTGTTGCTTCGCTGCTTTTCACTTTAAGCCCCGGACACTCGAAATGAGCGAGTGCGTGTACGCCACACTTTCGTTGTCATCTGGTACCTCCATGGACGCATTCTAGCTATTAGTTCAGTTCTTGTTGTTTCAAAGCATGTCGGTTCAGATCCTGTTGTCCCTGAGGTCCTGGCACTTGTGCCTGCATCGGTGTCCGCTTCAAATCCTTCGAAGCCGTCCCTCGGCACGAGCTGAATCTCAAAGCATGGTATGCGATTACAACACTGAGTTAACGACCAGTCCACCAGTTCACTTTGAGGGGCTGCATGGTTGCAAAACAGAACAAGGCCAATAATGGTTGAAAATAATGATTGGAATAATGGTTGGTATCGATTCATCAGGTTACTACATAGTGGTAATGACAATGGCCAAGTAATTGGTGAACACACACACACACATATTAATGGTTAGATCCGCATTAACTAACAACCCCCTATGTACCTCCGGACATGGATCTGGAACACACGGAAATCGTCAAGAACGTGGGGGTCAAAGCAGTTTTGCGGCTAACCACCGCTGGAATCTAAGCTGCACCCAGCAATCAAACTCAATCATTCACAATGGTTTTGGGGGGCGGGAGCGGCCAGCTGTGAGCACGGCAACTTGTGAGGCGCTGGACTCCATCACCAGTAAAGGTACCTCTACATCACCAGCAACAGAACATTCATGTCCCAAGCCTTGCAACGACATGGGGTTCTCAAAGTAGCCCAGTATGAGTCAAATTAAAAAATCATTAGCCAACCAATTTGCAGCTTTGAAACCAACCATTAACTCAATCATTAACCTACATACACCAACATCAGCACATCCGCGCAGTCCTTCACGCGTCTTGAAGTCTCTGCAGCAGCTTGGCGTGATTTGTGAGGTACTCCCACTTCTTTTTCTGCACCGTCTCACCGCCGCAACCCCAGGGCAGCCCTTTTTTCCGGAGGCTGCCAAAAGCCTCCAGTTGCAACAAAAGAAGAGCGTGACCAAAGACAACCAACTAACCAAAGACAAACAAAACCAACTAAAGACAACCAAGACACGAAAACGAGGCTGTGGAAGTCCACCAGGGGATCCACCACCCAGCTGCCAGCCACCAGCGGCGAGGCAAACTGGGGGTCCCCACGAAGCTCTCGAGTCGGGAGCCTCGGCCAAGAAACCAAAACAAAACCGAAGCAAAAACAGACCAAAACAAAAACAAACCAAAACAAAAACAAACCAAAACAAGCCAAGATGCGAAGCGGGCACGCAGTCCCAAAATCGATGATGTGGACCACCCCGACCCTCTCCCCCCGTCCATAGACGAGGTTCGAGGGTTTGATGTCGAGGTGGCCCACATCATGCCGGTGCAAGTGCTTCAAGGCACGAGCAACTTGCAAGCACTGCTTGTCGTCGGGGAGGTCCTGCAGCGTAGCGCCGCCAATCTCCATCGCGACGCAAAGGCGGTGGCCATCAATCCATTCCCCAACAAGGTACTCCAATAAACTATTGTTTTGAAACGCGGTTAGTAATGAGGCTGGGACAAATCAAAACGAGGTTATCCCCGCTGTAACGGGGATCACACTCATATGAGTATATATATATATATGTATATGTATGTGCACACAAAATCAAACACATACAGTTCAATACACTTGAAACGCAATACGACACATATATAAAAACGTGCAAATGACCATACAGGTATTGGACTATCAAAGTACAAAACATACTTAAAAGCTAAGCGCAACGTACCCATTCTTATCTTTGATAAAAATGTAAACATACACCCAATATAGGTAGCCACATTCATAAGTTCAAGTAATACACAAACCAACAAGATATATATATATATATTCATTTATACATATATATATATATATATGTATTTTATATTTATATATATATACACACTCACATATCCCAAAATGTCCATAGTATATATGTACATTTATTGAAAAATCATATGAAATCATACAATTTATACAAATCAATCAAATCATATCAGTTCATACATGACATGTATCCCTTCTACGTCCAACCTCTTCCACCAGGTTCCCACGTCACCTTCAAGGGCACAGCTTCACATCGAAGCACCGCCGTGTAGGGCACGCGTTCTCCGTAGACGTGGACGCAACCCTCGGGGAGGAGGTAGTGGATCACCTGGTGGGGGCGCGGCTCAGGTGAGTCAAGAGTAGCCAATGATTTCAATCATGGCTATGATTGGCTAGGGATTATAAAACCTTATGGTTAAACATTATTGTTATGGTTATAATGTAAACATTATGGTTATAATCAAGTTCGACCATATGATTTAACCCTAGGCTTTGAACTTGTGAAATCCTAGGGTTCACAATGGTTAAATCATATGGTCTATGATGGTTAAAGATCCATGGTGTAGTAATAAATGATTGTGGTTATAACTGTAATGATTAAGTCTTAATGGTTCTGTTGAAAATTTATCACTAACAATGGGGGAGAAGTGTAGTTAAATCACACACCTAAGAGTAATTGTTTAATAGATTCAATTATGATTAAGAGGTTAAAAAGCAACAGGAGTTAAATATCGATAACTATAAATCATGAAGTCTACAATTTTCAAATGGTTGGATCATGGTCTAATGATCTTAAATGTGACTATTAAGAGCAGTATCATACGTGGTCAAAATGGTTTGACATCTTTTGGGACCACCTCATCAACCAGCACCATTCAGCACTGGAACTTCCCAGCAACCAACTCATCACCCAAACTCACCGCAGTTCCATTCGCAGGCCAGTGACACTTGCTGCTTCCTGCCTGAGCCGGTGGTATTTCCAGCAGCTGGGGTTACAACTGGCATGCAACCATGGTTGTAACCCCTATCATGTAGCTGAACTAAGCCCTACATACCATGGTTAGCTACCAAATGCCAAGGAGGATTTACATCCAAGTTGAGCAATCGATTCGTGCACACTGGTTTCTATCAAGAAGCACGACAAAACATCACTGACCATCATTGACCATCAAGATGTAACCATCCATGGCGATCACTAACTAACTAACTAACTAAGTCAATAACACACCATCAATAAGCTTCAATATCAAACCATCAACAAGCATCACCACCCATCACCCTGTACCCGTCTCACCCTGCGCCTCACTTGTGCAGAAGGTTCAGGATCCGACATCTTCCCTTGGATCCAAAGTGTTCGCTGCGCAATCTTCTCCTCAGGTGGAGTTGATCACTAACCAGACCCGGTTGGTTTCAACCCCTATGATAAATATGTACCTCTATAGTCTCTATAGTAGGTTAGTTGATCAACCAGTTACCTCTATCAACAGTAATTACTTGATCAACCTGTTGCCTATATAGAAGGTAAACAGGGATCCCCAGTTGTAGGAATGGTTGCCTATTATAAAGGTAGCTGGAAGGGCAGGGTTAGTTTGATCAACCAGTGTGGCCCTAGATATTTGGGAAAACGAAACAGGTTTACAACCACCACACAAATGCATCTGGAATTGCTACGATTTACCTTTTTCTTGGCAACCTTGGTGTAGATCACTCGGCATTCACAGCAAGCAGCCATATAATGCTAGTGGTGGATGATGACAAGAACAATGAGCATACAAGCCGGGACAACAAGGATTATCAAACAACAACAACAAAAACATGGGAACCATGAAAATCACCCAAATGCAGCATGGAAATGAGATCATCATCATGATTAACCATGATAAACCATGATTGGACCCCTAATTCTTGGAATTCGCCAAAATTGGCTACAGCTGAAACGTAGCTATTCACCGCAGCGAGGTTCGGCTGGGTTCGCTATGATCAGGTACAGGATCCAAACTCGCAAGAGCAGAAACATCACTGTGCAGCGAAACTGCTGAAGCGCTAAAACTTTCGATGGGAAAATATGCCAAAAAGAATCATCACTTTGGTCAAGAACTAGATCATCTTTGGTCAATAAGCTTTACGGATGACAATGGATGATCATAGCTGGGTAAACTGGATGATAATCTGGCTTGATAATGGAACAACACCATGGAGACTCGGTTGTTGACTTAAAATATAAATATAGCTGAATAAAATCACAGTGATGATAATTATTATAGCTTTGGCTTAATAATCTTAAAAATGGATCATTGGCCATAGCTCTGGTGATACCCTGCAAATCAAATGCGCATGAGCTTGGTTGGGAACATCCAATCCGTTTTTTCTGGAATCCGGCAGCATGATACCCGAATGATTGTTGCAATGGAAAGCCCTCCATCTTTCCGGGATGAGGGGGTAGGTTCTTGGCGCAGTTGTAGGTGCAAATGTATTCATTCATGATGTTGAGACGAACTGGCACGAGCTCTCATACCGAGCTCGTGAGGTATCAGTACAGCATCAGCCGCTTGTTTGTTGTTTCTACTATCATCAGCTATTACCAGTAGAATTGTAGTACCAAGCACTTGTTTGTAGTACCAAGCACTTGATTTGATATCACTGTATTACATTGTTAATATCAGCTATGGTTGAATCACAGTTTGTCTATTGACTGCTCATATTACCATTGTTTGTAGTATCAGCTATTCACTGTGATTTGAATTGCATATCACCATAGCTATGGCAATGATCCAATATTAAGAATGATCATCACTATGACTTACCCTTTGGTAAACTAACATAGCAATGGAAAATCCACCATTTCTGGCTGATTTCCTAGGCTTTCTCTATAAAACATGGCCTGATTTTCCAGCCAGCTACGTGAGTTTACCCGAGTGTGGCCGTTACATCTACGATCCGGCTCGCCCCTTTTCAAGTTGTGGGCGCCCCTTTTCAACGGCTCGCCCAGCGGCAGGATCGATTTCTAAGATCATCAAGTCCTGGACAGGTCGTCCGGCCAGGGTTGCAACGGTGGCTTCTCAATGTCAGTTTGGGGTACCCCAAAAGTGGCGGGTTCATTACTATCAATGGTTGATAGTGGATGATTTGGGGGCAGCCCTATCTTGAGAAACATCCAAACCAGTACATATCGAAGCACATTCTGGTTGGTGCTCTCACCGAAAAATATGCGCAAGTCAACCAACCAACCCTTGGTTGCTGCACGTGCGGACGAATCAACGCTGGCTATGATAAAGCCCAGCCCCGTGCTGTGGGGACAAATATCACATGTGAAACTAATTATAGATTGTATCAAATAGGTTGGTTGATATGGTTGGATAATTATAAACAATTGGTGAAATCCAGTATTGATTGGACAATGGTTGATATGGTTGGATAATTATAAACAGTACTGGTTGATATGGTTGGATAATAATTGGACAATCACCAACCAGTATTGAAACAGGTGGTCACCAGTTCATCCTGTTCTTCCACAGTCATGGTTTCCAAGAAGTCCCCACTGTATTTTGCCACGGCGAGCTGCAGAGCTGAAGTCACCAGTAGAAAGGGACCCTTGCCGCAAGAGTTCATCTGGCGCCAACGTTAGCAACACTGCGAAGAGGAGCAATTGAAAGTTCGGTAAAGACTTTAGGTCAAGATTCTTCTGTTGAGATTATAGGCTCTGATCATCAGTGATCAATTATAGCATTCTAGGTGAAAATGACAGGTGAAGATCATAGGTTGTTATAGCTGCTGTTGGGTGAACCTCCCGCAAGTCACCAGGGCGCTTCACCTGCCCGTGGCAATGGTTGCAGGTCCCCCCGCTCCTTGACATCGGCAAAGAACATCTTGGCCACCTTGGGCGCTGCCGACACGTCGCTGAGGTGGACGAAACCGTCCTGGACAACGCTGGGCGATGCCCCGGGGTCATGGCGCTGGATCCCCAGCCTTTGATGGAGATGGGAGAGCTGTTAACGAACAACTGGGGATGGCATATGACAGGGAACCAGCTGTCAATATGACAGCTGATCGGTTGTGTTTCTCACACAATTGGGACTTTCTCGAAACAGGAAACCCCAAAGTTATGGTCGGTTTTTTGCTATTATCATGGTTAATTACTATGTGTTACTATTGGATGATTTAGGGGTACCCCTATGACTTGAAAAACCACCATATGCATGTCGATAGATATTGTATAGCTGTTAATATGTCATCCCCAGTGATTGATGCTAGAGTCTCATGGATCTCAAAATAAAGAACCCAACTGAAAGGGGAAAAGTCAAACTGATCGTGGTAGCAGCACTCGTCCCTCAGAGATGCAAAGAAAGAGATGTCAAGAGAGACAAGCACGTGCGTGACAAGTACAAATCCCCCAAATGCTATATTTTCCAATGGTTTTGTGCTGATGTTCAAAGGGCAGGCTCGGTGAAGCAGTGGGGCGGATGTCTGTGGCTTTCAAGCGCTGCGCTTTCAAACTTGCAGGTCTCTGTGACTTGGCAGTCCAAAATGCGCACGAGGCTGCACCGGAAGCAAGCGGCTGCAAGGAAAAAAACCAAGAAAAACTGGTGAGTTTGCCCTGTTTTTGTTGATGCTGGTATGTTGAAAAAGTGCACGTCCTTGTGCCAAAACCTCAAAAAAACTGCTTTTCATAGAGACAGATAAAGTTTGACGGAGTTAGATGGAGACAAATAGATATGATCAAATCAGGTGAGATTAGGCTGGACTGGATTATGTTGGATTAGATAGATAAATAGCTAGCCAGAACGATAGCTAGATAGGTAGATGGATAGATTAATGGACGGATCGATTGATAAATAGAAAGATAGGCAAATGGACACATAGATAGATTTACAAATAGACGCACAGATAGATAGACAATAGCTAGACTGGACAGAAAGATAGCTAGATAGATAAATAGATAGATAGATAGGTAGGCACCCAAATAAATAGATAGATAGATAGATAAATGGATAGATAGATAGATAGATAGATAGAGAGAGAGAGAGAGATGATTAGATAGACAAAGAGGTAAACAAATAGGCAGGCAAACGGATACACATAAAACAAACAAACAATCAACCAACCAACAAAACAAACAATATAACCATGCCCACTTACCCAAAAAAAACCCAAAAACAAACAAACAAATTCCTGGAAGACTCTGTCATCCATGCATCTCACATAGCCTCCCTCTCCCCTCGGCTTCCTTTTTGAAACTTCCGCCACCATCTTGTGCAGGTCTACTGGTACTGAATCAAAGCTATTATGCTGATGGTCTACTGATTGGTGGTTTGAAACCCTATGAAAAATATCAGTCAACCAACCATTTGTTAAAAATCACTAGGGAAAATAAACATGTTTAAAACCACCAACCAGATAATTGGTCAAGAAAATCCTTTACTGGTAGACTCGGTAAGGGGTCGCAGTACCGCCAGCTGTTCATAGCCGATCAACGACCAAACTGGTCCAGCGATGGTCCATCCAGTTTTCGGTCTAGTTGGCTATAATCCACCTCGCCATATTTCCCATTGCCTACCACAATTAATCACAATTTACTCATTTCCCATTTAAAATCCATTAGCCGCTTGCAATTATGCGTTTCACTGCAAAAACATTAGTACATCCAAATCCATTCATTTGCCCATTCAAAAATAATATAAAAAACCATTAGTACATTCAAATCTATGCAACGTTTGTCCATGAAAAACCATCAAAAACCATCCAAAAACCCTTCAAAAACCATTTTCAAACACTTAGTTCGTTTTTCCTTTCCCTGAAAAATGTTTCCCTCAAAAACGATTAGTTCGTTACCTCCAAGCTGTATACTTTCTATGCGCCGTTGTCACAGAGCCGGTGAAACCGGCTCCCTTCGGCTGGGCTCTCCTTCTGATCCAAGTCCGAAGACACGTGCTGCTGGTCTTTGAACCTGGCGAGACAGTGAATGATGTGAAAGTGGTTGAAAATGGTTTTTGAAGGGTTTTTGACCGGTTTCTGGATGGTTTTTGATGGTTTTTCATGGACAAATGGTGAATGATAATGATGGTAGTAATGATGGTGACCAATATATAATCAATTATGGTAAAGACTAATTATCACCATGATGATGATGGTAACAATGATGGTAATGCAATATATCATGGTGACTGATCATTACTAGTGGTAACTAGTTAATGATGGTAACTAATTGTAATGATGGTTTATAGTGACTAATGGTTTCATAATGGTCATGACTGATATGATGAATAGTTAATGGTGACTAATGGTAATGGTGGTGAATAATGGTGACTAATAACGTTCAATTAACAGCGGTAATGGTCACTAATGGTAATGATGAATTAGTGAATGATAATGATGGTAGTAATGGTGACTAATGGTGGTGAATTGTTCTTGATGGTGATAAAATGGCAAATGATAACTGTGAATAATGGCGAGTAAAGTCGTGGTATAATCTCGGTAATAATGGTGGTAAGAATCATGGCTCGTAAAAGTGATTCGTGGTAAATAAGGGTGATTAAAATGAGAAGAGTAGTGGCAAGTAAATTGAGAAGTGGTAAAAGTAGTGGGTAAAAATACTAGTAGTATTCCTGATGAGGTGGCAATGATAGTGGTGAGTAAAGGTCGGGTTGACGATGATTGATAGTGCCTAGTAATTCTGATGATGGTTCATGAATTCATTGTGGTTAACATTTTTTCATGATGGTTGTTGGTGGTCCATTCATGATGGTAGTTATTGACAATAGTGCCAAATTGATGATGCCCACCAATGGTGATAGTTTTTCATCACTTGCTACCAATATTATATTGGTATTGTTGTTCTACCCTATCATGGACCAAAGACTGTTGTAGGAATCATCATTATTGAGAATGTTGGTATCATTGGCCATTGTTTGACACCATCCATTGGCGAGAATTCTTCACAATCAACGATATTGCTGTCAAAACATGAACATCGCAACTATTCAGCCTACCATGTACACGCAGGAATGTCACCACCATCAGTCAAAAATTGCTATAACCAGTACCAACCACATTAGACATTTTGGTATGATGGTTCACCATCTCCAATCTAAGCATACTAGCCGTTTTGGCAGGCACGAATTGCAACCACTGCCCTTACAACCGCCCCCATGGTTCACCATCCATCACTTCACCATGCTTAATCGTCCCTAAGCATCATCCCACTTGCCAGGCAGGCCAGGTAAACCCCCCCCAAACACACCATGCAGAAACTCGTGTTTTGAACCATCACTACTATTGACCATATCAGTCATTTTGGTGTTTCATGTTCAACCATACTAGCCATTTTGGCAGGCACGGATTGCAACCACTACCAACCATGATAACCACCATCATGATTCACCATCCTTAACCACTACCAACCATGATAACCACCAGCTGATCAACCATGGCTCGCAACGTGGACTTCCACCCAGCTACCGTTGCACTTCCGAGCTGGTCGCTAGCTTAAAGACCTGGGCGATGCCAAGGATGGGAATGGTGGTCATGGAGGGAAACGCAAGATTGGTTGATAACAGGGGAATAACAGGGGAGCAAATTCCAACAATAAGTGGCTAAACAACTTCTATAGTTGGGTGGTTCCTCAAGCTCGGGAACCCCAGATATTATGGTTGGTTTAGTGCTGTAGATGACTCATCAACTGGATGAGAACTGGGGGTACCCCTGTAAGTTGAGAAACCAACACATCTTGATGACTGAAACAAATAGGTATACAATGGTTCATGATGATTCATAATGGTTGATAGTAATGATGGTATGCATGAATGGCACGATATCGGCTCAATACCAATGATGGTAGATTGATGGTTATTTGATGGATCAATGGTAATAATGATGGTTGATAACAAAAGATGTGCTTACTCATTGATGGTTGATGCTAATTTGTTGCTTGCTTAGTTGATGATGAATTTTGGCAATGGTGAGCGTCGATTATCACGGACGCTTATATTATGATAGTTTATGATAGTCAATGATGACGCATAGTAATTCATGGAAGGTCAATAAAAGGTCGTCACGTCTCAAAGGGATTTGTTATGTTTAACCAACGATGATTGAAAATGGTCTATATATAGCGTTTTAAAACATGATGCTTCATGGTGTTGAATGATAATCAGTGATGGTGAATATGGCATATCAAATCCTTGTTGCTGATAAAACTTCCACCTTTGGTAGTGAGCTCATGGAGAGATCGCATTGCTGCCTGCGTAGTTGCTTCATTGAATCAACATAGTTCAGAACAGTTCAAGTGCATAAACTCTGCCAAACATTGCCCTGGTTGCTTGGAACATAAACCATTGAAAACGGGTTTACCTATGAAAAACATGGCGACATTTTGAGCGCAACCAAGTGAGCTTACCAGAGGGCAACGGGGTAATCATCCAATTGCGGCTGGACAAGAAAAGTGGTCAAACCGTCTCAAAGCGCCAGTAGTTGCCACTGCAACACAGCCGCAACATGACTCACATCTTCTGGTCTTCCTGAGAGCGATGAATGGCTGGCAACCTATGTTGGATGGCCACGAATCTGAGGCGACCTGGCTTTTTTTGACAGGCCTTGACAATTACGATATATCCAAATGGTTGACATATAGATAGTCATGATTAAAGTATAGTTGCCAATATAACCAAACCAAACCATATGCGAAGCATGGTTAATGATTCATGTATACAACGTACACAGTGAAGCAGTCATCAATTGTCACTAAACCAGCCATTCTCAACCCAATGGTTCTTACTAAACCAGCCATGAATAAACACTAAACAACCAACTAGTTATTAGTAATCGTCTCTAAACCGTTGATCTTTCAACCTGAACCAGCCATTCTTGCCCAATTGTTCACCTATAATGATTATTAATCACTAGCACATTCCAGTTGCTTCACCACTAATAATCACTCAATGGCCATTGTTCACCAAGAATCACAATACCAGGCGCCCCTCATGGCACACCTACCAGCAGGTTGTTTCACCTCGATGGGTCAGGCACCGCGCCCCGACCTGACATCGGTCACCACATCCGGGCCCTCGCCGGGCACACCGGACACGATTCACTTTGGTGAGGCCCAGGATGCTCAGAAAAGCCTGAGCTGCCGGCCAGAGAACGAGATTTGTGGGTGAGAACTGCGCTGGGTGGTCAAGTTGGTGGATAGTTGATAGTGATTATTTCGCAAATGCAATAGTGCCTCAAAAATGCTAAGCTTTCTTTACCTAAGAATATGGTTTATGATAGTTGATATTGGTTAACTTTTGATGTCTCATGATGCTTGGTAAGAGTGGTTACTAGCAAATGGTTAGTGATTGGTTTATAATGTGTTCATGCTTATGGCTAATGATGGTTGCTGATGGTTGATCAAAATGCCAAGACTATTTGATCATTACAGACAAATAAGGGTTCAAAATGATTCGAAAGAAATCCTGGCCAATGCCAATCCTTGACACTTCTTGACCAATTGCTTAAGTACAAACTGTCCGAGAAGCTGTGTGGCAACAGCCAACGCAGGTGACAAACAATGCTGATGATGGCCAAAGGCCACTAATCATGGTTCCATTCAGAATTAAAGTAGTTGGTGATGAAAAACAATACTATACAACCCATTGTTGGTCAACATGGCCGGCCCTCCATGAACAAATTGATAATCAAACAAAATCAAAAGTACTCAAAAGCTTGGCACGGTCCATGCATGCAATGTGCTGGGCCCCAGCCAGCAACATGGACAAATTCCACATTCATGCAGTGTGTTATCCCCCCCAGCTACAATAGCACCCCCCTGCTATGACACAAGTGAGGTTCATTCCAGAAAGGACCATCAGGGACATCTGCAAAAGTTCGCCAATAGTCTAGATCTTCTCGAAGATTCAAAAAGATCGACTCTGCAAAAGTATGACACAGAAACCTCTGTCGATGTTGATAGTAATAGCGATAAGTTGGTGGTTTATAAGTAAAGGTTTAACTTTGTAAGTTGGTTATCTCCCTTTCACTGAAAGGTACACTGATTGCCTTGCAAAAAAACATCCCAGAAACCAACTGGCTTGGAAGCAACCGACGAACTGATGGACCACATTTCGGAATGGAGAGTTTCTGATTGGAACGTGTCACATCAAATTCCTGGGATCAGGTAATGACAAGCCGCCACCCCTTCGCACCAGCCCCGACACACGAACATGACCCCCACAGCCCCCCCAATCCACCATGGATATCATAGAATATGTATGATGAATAAGCGAAAAGCATCACAGCAATGTCTGCATGGCTACATGAAGCACACCAGCCACATTGATCTTTGTGTAGTCAGGTTTGGGATATCTGTCAAAACGAACTCCTGGCAAAAAAACATGAAATTATCTTTAGTGCTACGCAGCTTCATGGCCACGCCATTCCCAAAGTCACCAAAAACATTCAGAATGATTAAACCAGTGGGGAGAACATCCCAACATAGGACGACCAGTTGGGTGCACCGGCCATCGCAACTTCTGTCGGTTCCGAACTACCATCCTCACAGAACACCGCAGCACTTGAGCATTTCAGGTGAAGAGTATACCTATGATCCTTCTACCCGCTATGTCCCTCAATAAGTTCGCAGGATTTCGAAGGCACACGCCTCATCCACCAAGGAAAAAAAACGTGGAAAAGCAATCCTTGGAGAAATCTCGGCCATGCAGCCGATCCGTTGCGTTCCATTGGAAAGACCTCTTCCACTACCTGGAGCGTGTGGTGGTGCAGCAGGTGTTGGGACCTGGACTTCCGGATGCATACGCTGTGGTGACATGGCCGGAAGTTAAGGATGGGAAACGATGAGGAATGAGATCTTGGGTGCTTTATAGCGGTGGGAAACACATAGTTGATGATAGTAATGGTTGATAAGATGGTTGGTGAAGTTTGGTCTGCAACATGCTTACTGGTTGATGCAAATCAAATCTAAAACGCTCTCAACTGGATCCTCCACTCGACGATCTAGTGAGGATCTTGATTTTCCGGCCAGCTGTCTCAGATAAGGACCGGGCAATTTGGTGGTTTCTTAAAGTGGGTGATCCCAAACATGGTTGATTTAATACTTTTGATGGTTCCTATTGAATGATTTGGGGGTACCCCTATGACCAACCCATATGATACCATCTTCAACATCACTACACTTCGCCGGTTTCTGGTTGTAAAAGGTGTGCAAAGCAAACAAATGCTCGACAATTCATCGTCCTGCTTTTGTGCTCAAGAAAGGCATGGGTTATTTCCCCCCATCATTCACCATCTTCTTGTTGGTTTCATACTCTAGAGCTAAGCAGCTTACTTACCGAACCACTAACGGGCTCTGATCACAAAGTTGTCATTGCAGCTTGTCCAGATAGTTGCATTCCTATTGCTACTGGTGGTACCTCACTGCTGGGCTTTTGCGTTGCAAACATTGGCCAAACTAGTGGTATTGACCGCGTGCTATATCTCTGTGTTTAGCCAGCTTTTTTTGTCAATGGGTTGCTGCATCTTACCATTAATCAGCTTATCACAATAAATCGGCAGCTCGGCAATAGCTGTTGGCTTTCATACATCATCACTAAGCATCATGAACACCATTTGTTAACCCTTCATTGACCATCATGAACCAGGCCGTTTTTTCCAAGCACGAACCCGGAAAATTAGCATGATCCCTGCCCCAGCCTGGGGAGGAATGCCGCCAAAAACATGAGGCCCTTGGTGGCGATGCCAGTGAAGTGGAAGTTAGGCTATGATAGGGGAACTACCATTGCTGGTTGATTTTAGGCTGATGGGGTAGATTTATGAGCTGATCGTAGGGGTGGAACAACAATAGTGGATTTATAAGCTGATTGATGGTGGAACTACGATAGTAGGTGGGCGTGGATGTATAAGCTGATGATTGATGGTAGGGGAGGTTTGGTTTATAGTGGAGTAAATACGAATCATCCCAAATATTGGGAAACATAAAAAATAACAAAAAACATGTTCAAAACCAGCAATCACCTAATTATCGTCTAGAATCCACCTACCTATAGGTGATGGTAGGTGGCAAACTATAGTTGGGTCATATAAACCAACCTAAAGATGAGGGATACAACTCTGTAAGATGATGACCCTGGTCACAAATCGGGGACCTCTTCCCCTGGAAATCGCTTCCAAGCTATAGACTACTTGCCCCACAGGGTTGACCCTTTGTGGATGACCAAGAGAGAAAACGTGTGGAAGGCCTACAGCGCACTTAGGGTCCCACACAAAAGGCACGTACAATATATACATCTCAAACACCAAGAAACACAAGAAAAACTTGATACCTTCGTGGCAGAGCCGTCCCTTGCATGGATTACTTGGACACCTTGGGATTGCTTCTTAGATGCACGAGTGTATCCATAAAGGAAGGTACCCATGGGTGCTTGGATGTGCATCACCACTGCTCGTATCGGGTAACATTCACCACATGGACATGTATGTCTCTATGGCTTCATCCAGTCACTAGCTATACATGGTTGTATATTTATCATATTGGCTTCATCCATGGCTTCACTATGGTTGTATAATTGTATAGCTTCATCCAGGCAAAAGCTAAATATTCCATGGCTTCACTATGGCTTCATTCCATGGCTTCACCATGGATGATCACCAGGCACCAGCTATGGCTTCACCATCCCCAGCCATCTATGTGTCATGGCGCTCGCGTCTGCCACAGATCCAAGGTGCATACGAAGGCAGATGCCTTGGCATCCACGCCCTTCTCCCCCACCGGCTTGGCCTTGCGGTTGTGCAACCTTTGTCTGAGTGGGTGGACCCTCATGTCCCAAATGCTCCAAGTATGACATATTTACCTTCATTTGCTTGATCTTATAGGTAAATGTTGGTAAATCTACCATCCATGGAGCATCTGGGTGTCTATTCAATGCTATGGAACTATCCTGAAGCACCATAAAAACCACCCTAAGCCCTTGGAAAACGATCCATCTTGGGACCCGAACTTCAACTGACCAGGCTATGGGTCAGTTCACTCTTACTCCCCCTAGTTCCCCCATGATTAACTAGCACGTTTTCCCTTTATTGTTGCTGATTATCCCCCATGAAATGGGTCGATTCATATTGACCCAGCTCGCTATATAGTTGGTATATATCCCTAAAATTGTTAGTTAGAACATGCTAGAACTCCCTATTGCTGACCGTTGTTAGTTCTAATCCCCTACAATTGTTACTTATAATCCATTATCATCCCCTATTATCAACCAAACTAACCGGCTATTGTTGTTGGTTAAAGCCTTGACCCAACCGGCCACCACCCTCCGCCTGTTCGTCCTTCGTGATGATCCCCAGTCGAAGCAAGGCCGACCGACGGAAGCGAAGGCAAACCCAATCGCCAGGGCTGTCCTGTAGCTGGGCCGGGAGATGGTGAAGATTCGCCAGATGGCTATGGGTCAACATTAACCAACCACCAATGGTTAACCAACCAATAGTAGCTGGTTAATGGTTAATGATAGGAGATAACAACTCCAACAATAAATCAATAATAGCTGGTTAATGGTTAATAATAGCTGGGATTATAATGGATGATAAGTAACAACTACAGGGATTATGACTAACGATGGTTGATAATAGGGGATGATAGCAAACAATCATAGGGGAGATATACCAACTATGCGGCTATGGGTCAAAATTAACCAACCACCAATGAGGAATAATGACCAGCAAAACCATAGGGAAAACGTGCTGGTGAATGATAGGGCAACCAGCGGGACTAGGGGTTTTCACAGGGTGAACTGACCCACAGCCATATGGCGAGCTGGGTCAATAGTAACCAACCATTGTTTTCCCTATGAAATGGTTGGGTACTATCCCTCATGAAATTGGTTGGTCAACATTGACCGCCATATTAGGGTCTGTCACCTGTTTGTTTGATACACCCGCAGAAACTAACAGCTTGACCCTACCAATCAGGGGCTAGAAGATGAGTTTCCTATTGGGATACCCTTCTGGTAAGGTCTATGTCACTTTCCCGGAGGGTACCCGTATAGTTGGTACATCTCCCCTATAATTGTCAGTTGTGATCCCCTATCGTTAACCAGCTAAACCAGCTATCATTGTTGGTTAAAGCCTTGACCCATTAACCACCTGCTTGTTTGGTACATGTTCATCTCCTGCTGGCGCTCCTGATAGAAGTGGTTCGCCACATCCAGCAAGCGAGATGGCACCGCAGTGGCATGGGTGAAGCCGTCCGAAGCAAAGGTGGGCGGAAAGTAGGCCTCAAGCATGGGCACCCCATGTGGTAGGCCATGCCAGGAGTATATCTAGCTGGTTGTGGTTGCTTATAATATCTATCTGGTCAACCTATTATATTATGATTTATCTAAACAAGGTTATCTTATGATATATCTATCTACAAGCGATCCTTACTATGAAACATGATCAACCAATAATGAACAACTATACAACATTGTTAGTCCAAAATTGTCCGGTAGCTTATCACGATTTAGTATCACTGTGTACTTAGTTATCTCACAGTATCTACTTCAGTTTTAGGTTCCGTGCTTGTCTCCACATGTCAAGGAACCCAGTGGGTTTAGTGGTGAACCCCGTGGTACCCTCAGTACACCATCAGCACATGGCCAAGCTGCATCCTCCGTGGCAAGCTTGGCATTCCGATATTAGATAACAAATCTCAATGATTTCTTGCGGGAAATTGACATTGGCATTTTTAGGGATCTTAGATGAAGCTATTCCATTCTAATTTCAAATCGCATTGGTTTCTTCAGCTAGGTTACAGCAAAAAAATGAGAGTAATTCGGGGATTCTTTGCGTAGACTTTCCATTGGCCTGTTTACATGAATCATTTGGCAGCCTAATCCAGTCAATGACCAATGATCACCAAGCACCACCACCATGAAGATCCCACAACCATCAGCTGTTGACTCCGTGTTGAGATGAAGCGCCCGGTCTGCTTTCTTCGCTTCTTCCCAGAGTGCTTTCTCGCACCTCAAGCCGCGCTCCCAGTGGGGACACTCCCGTCCTCAAACGTAACAGCCTTCTTGACCTAGTAGCCACATGGGCTCTTACTTGATCGTCATAAAGATCCTTAAGATCCTAGTAGCCACTCTATGAGGATCAAGACAAACATGCGATGTTGATTTTATGAGGTTTGTTGTCTTTGATAATTTTTACCATTACTATTGGGCAGTGGGGCAAAACCCTGTACCCCAGGTTCCCCATCAAAAACCATTGTTTTCCCTATAGAATTGTTGGTGATTATCCCTCATTATTGCTCGGTTAATATTGCCCCATAGCCATTTTACAATTCATAAAACTACGAGTAAACCATGTGTGGATGAAGTCCCGCGAGAGGACCTGCGAAACTTCATCAGCACACAATGGCTGACCGGCTGACTACTGCGTCATGTCGCAAGCATCATCTTCAACGTAGCACAAAATCAAGCTGCATTGCAAAAGATTCTTAACCCATTTCTTGCTAAAGATATTATTGGAAACGAAACCGGCAGAAAAATGACGCGTCACTGTAATTTGCGAACAAAGATCATGTTCATACACAACTCCGCTGGAAACCATCTACTTGGGCTTGTTGTGCTTTAAGAATCGTTGATCTTGGTGATCTACTTTGGACTCGGCGCACCTTTTTTTGTACGTCCCAAGATAGTAAAACATGGTCTTATTCTTTCTTTCAGCTACTGGCATGCTCTACAGTTACTGTCTTTGTCAGCTATGGATGTATGTACTGTTTGTCTGTGCGGATACGTAATGCTGTATGTACGCAGGTAAGTGTTGCGAAAAATGTCAGGAGGTGCGACCTCCCTCCATCTTGCGTTTGTCGAATTCGGAATGCCAAACACTACGGGAAGATCCTGGGCTGACACTGCTGCCCTCCACTGCAACCCAAGGAGCATATGGTACATCACCTCCTGAGCAGTCGGCAGCACCAAGCATAGGTCACTTGGATGTGCATGTCACTTAGGAACTGGTTGTAGCCCTCCTGGTAGATCTTCATTGGGTGATTTACCATGGTCACTTACACAGCTCCCACATCTAAGTAGTCAACGAGAACTGAGAGTGGTGATGAGTGGTCAATTGTGTTGACATCATACCATTCCCACGTTTGCTTGGAAGGGATTCCCACCGACACAACGATGGCATTGTCCGCTGCTCAATTGCTTCAACGTGATTCTTACCGACAAACACTGACAGGTGATAAGTGCAATCATATGGTCTTTGCTGCATCAAGAAACGTCAAGAAATCAACCCTGGCTTATGGTGATGGTAGTTGCCATCCAGTGTTACACCAAGAAATGAAGCATGGATGAAACAGGGTCTTTTTGACTGGGAAATAGTAATGGTGAAACACTATATAGCTATTCAATACTTGTCATAGTAATGCAATCGCCATGAAACTACATTTTAAATGGGGACTTCATAGATAGGACGGTACATAGTCCAAGAAAAAAGATTGTGTAGCCCAACGCCACCGAACAGTAATGCAATCGCCATGAAACTACATTTTAAATGGGGACTTCATAGATAGGACGGTACATAGTCCAAGAAAAAAGATTGTGTAGCCCAACGCCACCGAACAGCCAACCCACCACCACCACCACCACCACCACCAGCATCATCATCATCATCATCATCATCATCATCATCATCATCATCATCATCATCATCATCATCATCCAACAAAACAGTGTCCTGGTCGGTAGTACTGCGATAGAACTGGGATCACCATGATTTCATGTGAACTCCAAGTGTTCACGACGTCCCCAACCGGCGAAAAAATGAGTCCAAGTGGCCGGCTCTGGATCTTCATCGGGTGCCAACACCGGGTTCCCAGCGGAGTATCCACCTGCACAACAGCACTGACGCAGGAGGTGCTGCCATGACTGAGCATTGCATAACCGTGGACGTCAACGGCATCCGACCGGGCTGAACCGTTGATATCAACCACATCAGAAAAACGGATGCACTGGACATAGGAATCGAAGGACAGCAAGAACGTGCAAACACAATCTCACCGTACATGGTCGCGAGTCAAAACCCCATACCTTGGCAGTTCACGTCCTTTAAAGCACCGATGTGGTCCAACTGTTGGGATGTGAACTACTACCCCTTAATTGGATGGTTGGTGGCCTGACCCAGCTGGCCATGGTTGACCCTGAACCGCCGCCACGCACCTTCCTTCCCACCATGCAATTCCTGCAGTTTGTTGCTCACATCGCCTCGGCTGTTGAAAAAGCCACTGCGGTTTGTTCCGCTCTCTCCAGGATCCATTGATGTCCTGGCTAAGGCTGTACAGTTCTGCGGCTACAGTGACCTTTTTTATTTTGGCAGTTACAACTGATATTTTCTGGTCTTTGATCCTGACAATTCTTGATCAGTAGTCATGATTGACAGTTCCAGTTCTTGACTCTTTGCCACAAAGACGCAACAACTAACCGACTAGCCAATACTTACTACATTGGAATCCCTGAACTCAACGAAGCATGATAAAGCCTGATCAACAGAACGTCTCTCTACATGGGTTTGTCCATAAATTGTGGTTTCTCACAATAGCACACCCCCAAAATCATCCAATCTCAACCGTTAACAGGTAATCAACCAACACAAACCAATCTTTTCTGGGATTCAAAAATTTTGAGAACCCCCCCACATGATGTACCTAGTTCGCAGCTTGCTTTCCCTATGACCAGCTCGCTCGGGGATGGTTTCCCAGACAGGTAGAAACCATGGAATCCACCTGTTGGGCTGATCCGCCACGTTGCTGTTGGCTTCTTCTTCTCGAATGCAACGGTCTGGACGAAAGGCCGGCAGGCACACCTGGCAGCTTCTCTGTGCCATGGTACAAGGGTTGAAAGTTCGAGTCATGGCCATTGAATTATATGGTTATGTAACTATGATGAATTAGTGGTAGTGGTTGATAATTGGGATAGGGTTGTAATGGTTGATGATCATTGGCTTCTTGGTGGTTTCAAACCTTGTGAAAAATATGCTATTGCCCACCAACCAACCAACCAACCAATCTTTCGGTCATACAAGAGAAAATTAACCAGCTTTGCAATGATAACTGTATATATATATATATATATATCGGTATAGTATGGTCAAGAGCCCATCCAATTCTGCAGGTTTTTTCCCCTTACCGAGCTCGAGCCTTAATAGTGCGTTCCGAAGCAGTTGATTCCGAAGCAATTAAACACGGACGTTATTAGGTGGCCTGTGATATGATGACAACTTCTACCATACGACGACAGCTTCTACCATACGATGACAACTTCTACCATACGATGACAACTTCTACCATGCGATGCCAACTTCTACCATACGATGCCAACTTCTACCACACGATGCCAACTTCTACCATACGATGCCAACTTCTACCATACGATGCCAACGTCTACCATACGATGCCAACTTCTACCATACAAGTTGTGTATGTCTATTATTATAGTCATCATAAAACACTGCGTTAAGCTCTTAACCAGACTATACCCATATATATATATATGCGAAATGCAGCGGCTTGGGCTCTTTCAACTAACCCTAGGGGCGGACTTGAGTAAAAGGATTGCCGTGGAATGGTGCGAATTTCTCTTAAATTCACACAGGTCCCAAAGTATAAAAAGTTGGTAAGTTTGCCATGGAACGCAATTTGCTTAGCAGGTGTTCCTACCATCCAACCAGAAACAACACAAGAACCACACGGGCCCCCACCGGAGAAACTCCTCACTCCTGGTTGTTTTGTTGTGTGTCGTTCTGTTTGTGTGTCTTTGTGCACGCTTGGAGAGGTCCAATCCCCAGTCTGGTTCGTCGACGTCCCGACATCATGTCCTCATCATATACCACTTTCCATCTGAAGCCCATTTGCACAAACATCATCAACTGGGACTTCTCCTGCGGTTTCGTCAACGAATTTGCCAACATCGCTTGGCCGTTCACCCATAGGATTTTGCCTTCGCCTCGTTCTAAGTTTTCACGCAAACTCAGAGCTTCTATGTCTGAGCGTTTCTCTGCCCCCTTTACCACTGGCGTGGCACGAGACAATTTATCATATAAGTTACGGGCATCCGTGATGACAAAACCGGGGGTAGGAATAGCCGACTCATTGACATGCCTAGGACTAATGGGACAACCATTCATCTCATTCCAGAGAACCCGGAGATAAGTCAAGTCGTCCTCCCTATTCAGACAAGCAATGGTTTCAGCGCAAGCGGGTGACCTACAAATTCTTTCAACTTTGCCAGACCTCCAATGAATAGGAGTGACATTGGTCTCCTGTCCCTCTTGTAACTTGTGGTCAGTCATCCCGATGAAAATTCCCTCCGTACTGTCCTTACCGTTGGGTCGGTTTGCCCATGCAGCATCAGTCCAAGCAGCAAGTTCTAAGCGTTCCTCAGAATCAAAAGGGTGTATAACATACTTCAAATGTTTCCATTTCTTCACATCACGAATCAGTTTGTTGGTACGATTAACTTCTTCAACCTTACTAACCGGGATACTCGTAATCAAAAAGTTCACATCAACCGCAAAAAGAAAACACGTTTGACCGCATAACCAAGACAAACTTCCTAAAGCTCCGCGAAGAGCCCGTTTTTCGTCTTCCGTGGTTTCCAGTTCCGTTTGCCTGGATCTATCCCGTGACATGTGAATCTCTTCCAGTTCGTCGATAAATTTGGTTTGTTGAAGTTCGATGCCGAAGTCCGCTCTTTGATGTACATGAATGCCGCATTGAACGAAATCCGAATACTCCCATGATCCCCACTTAAACTTCTCTTGTATCTTCTTCATAAGATCATCATGGATAGGATCACCTTCTTTTCCCCCAAACATGAAATCATCGACATGTCCATGAATGATGGAACGAACCTCACCACGTTCGTCGACCCAAACCCAACAGCATGGTTCCGTCCGAAGCCTACGGTACCCAATGGTTCCCAGAAAATCACAAATCGAGTTGTACCAATGAAGGGGGGCTTGAACCAAACCGTAAGCAGCCTTTCGAAGTAACATCGGAGTTCCCTCACTAACACCCAAGGCACTGCAAATTTCCTTGACCGGGCGACACCATAATTCCTCTGTGAGATCCGAGCCCTGCAAGAAAGCTCCTGAAATGTCACCCTTAGCGATCCTTAGTTTCTTCCATGCGCAAAGCTGGAAGAATAGCTGGCGACCTGCTTTCGACGGCGTGGGAGCGGCAGTTTTCCTTTCCTCATATTTTGGATCTTGGTACCCCAAAACTATAGCTCGAGCTTTAGCTTTCTTTCCCCCTTGGTCTTTGTACTTCTCATCAAACTTCCAAGTAAGAAGCCACCTCATGCCAACCACATTCTTTTCCGGGGGACTCAATCCTTCTATTTTCTGAAAACACTCCGAAGCAATGAAGTTTCTAACCTCCGTGTCCTTAGCCTTCGAAAATTGAAGAGCTTCATCCGGGGTTAAGGAACGTTCATGCACCTCAACCTGTCGCCTCTTGATTTGTTGAGCCACAAAAGCCTCAGGATTGTTGAGAAACTTCTTCACCCCTCTTTTGGAATCCGGAAGGTCAATAGGAATCTCATAGGCAGTCCGATTCTTTTCTTCAGCATAAAAGGAACTATGTTCACAATGGAGATCCTCATCATCACTAACAACCGTTCTTTTCCGTGGTCTCTCCATACTTCCACTAGCAGGTCCACCAGGATTATCAACCGACATGGGATCCCGATTCTCATGATGTTCAACCGTGGTTTTCCGTTTGTTGTCCGTGTGTTGAACTGGTCCCTTCTTCCGCATCCCGCTCTTCCCAAAAGCTCACGTGGTTCATACTCCGGGTAATCCCTCACTAAGGCTTCCATCCTCCCCTTAGTAGTCTTGATACCCCCTTCAATGAGACTAATTTGCCAATGAGCTTCAGCCGGTATGGGTTGCAACTCAAATCCCCGTTCAGACGCATACTGGGCAGCCTTCTCACTGATCATGGGTCCCTGAGGATCAGTCCTAAGAATTTTTGGTTTCCCAAACATCGGAACCCAGGAATCTTCCAACACTCCCCGTAAGGTCTCCCACTTGGTATCGTTTCCCGAATTGTAAGAAACCACTCTTCCCATCCGAAAGTGACTACCCTCATCCATGAACAAAACAAAATGAAACTTCTGTTTGGTCTCCGGATGACACCAGCTTCCCATGTCCATCTGAACCCGTTCCCATCTCCTAGGAATGGTCTCAAGGGTAGCATGTCTTCGAGGATCGCATTGTTTTCTAGTCTCACAAGTAGGGCATTTCCAATCTTGAGCCACTTGAAGAACCTTGGTAGGTACCCCTCGCTTCCTAAGAGCATCAACCAAATTCTTCATGCTACCATGTCCCGTGGATTTATGGATGTGTTGAATCTTTCTCTCAATCTCCTCCCGTTCTTCCGGTGACAAAACCGAAACATCCGGCTCTGTGTCCTTGTCGTCAACCTCCATTGCGGGTGCTGCGACTTCTCGTGCACTGAATTCTTGGCAAGTCCTGGACCAGTGCTCATGGGAAGTCAAGGAGTCGATAACTTTTCTGACAAACGGCACGGTGTAGCGCGCTGTATGTGCAGTTTGTCCAGCTTCACACTTTCCCCGTTCGTGGTTTCGTTGACACCGAAGGTTGAGATGTTGAAGTAGTTCGGAATTCTTGGTAGCCACCGTCCAACCTTTACATAGAGCAGTTTTCTGATCTTTGGTCCGCAAGCCCACCGTGCACCCATGACAAGTGGTCTTTTCCAGCTTCATTTCCTCCAGAAAGCTTTGAATCTCTGGAAGCTTCCATGCTTCCGATTTCTCAGAAAACTCCCAATGTACTTGCGTTCCCAACCTCTGGGCATATCGGGCCACCTGCATAGCTCCATCATACTGGATCCTAGCCTGACGCTGCTTCATCTCAAGCTTCATGATCTGTTCTTCGTTTCTACGATTCAATCGTTGAAGTGGGCAAAAGGGCCCGCAAGTACAGGAGATCCACAAGTGAACTGGCCTATGCCGCCTTTTAAGCCCTTTAGCATGGTTAACTCCCTGAGCCGTTTCGAGATCACCCCCGTTCCATTCACTACACCGAATCGCAGAACCAGCACCAAACCTCTTCAAAACCTCCCCACTCAATAAGCTATCCGAATAACACGCCAACTCCATCAACAAGGGTCTCCCATGATTCACCAAGGTTTCCCACTTTCCCGAAAAAGGATTGTTTTGGGGTTGACAGTTTTTGAAGAGCTGGGCAGCTAAGGCTTCAGGCAAAATGCCTGTGGGTTCATGCTCGCTCACATCTCGCGCCGGTTCTTGCGCACCATGGGCTCCTTCTCCTCCTCTGCCTCCTTCTCGAGGTTGACAAGCTTCTGTTTCAACATGGCGATCTCTTGATTCTTCGCCTCGATCATCTCGAAGCTGCCACTGGAGAGAGACTCCTTCTCGTACTCTGTGATTCCCAAGTCCTTGAAGTCCTGGTGCATCTGGCGTTGTGCCCACATGGCCAACCTCTTGAGACGCCAGTTGCACTCTGTCTCTTCCTGCGCTGTCTGCATCACCCACTTGATGTAATCGGGCTTGGTCTCGAACACCTCCCCATACGTGAGGTCTCCATGCTTCCCAAACCCCACTGCCTCTGACTTCTGTGGGGCAAACTGTTCGGTGATGTGTTGTTCGGTCGTCGCATAGATCTGCGCTATGGTCATGTTGTCGTTGATCTTGACTCCCATGTTTCCAGCCAACTCCTTGATCAATGGCTTCTTTCGAGATGCCACCTTCAACTCCTTCAGCATGTTTTTCATCTGGGCATTTTGATCTTCGGGCTGAGAACCTGCGGCAGAAACTTGGAGGTCTGCCCAGGCGGCCTTCATCTGCAGAATGGTCCAGCTCTTTGGAACTTTGGTGCCTCGACTCTCGAGGCGCTGAGTCCACTCTGCCTTGGTCAACTCTGGCATGTTGCTGCGAGATCGAGGTCGCTGGTGATTGGGTACCGTCACTAGCTTGAGCAAGATCTCGCATGTCACTTCCCTCATGGTGTGTCATGTCACATGTGTGCATGTTGGTGTGCGCAAGGTTTTGTGTTTGTTGCTCCTTGCTCCTCTCCTCGTTACAAACATCATGGTTCGGAAACACCTGCTCGCAAACATAGCACAGTCCTCCCTTGACAGACTGCACTTGGCAAACTGAACACTGGACGTACTCTAGTGTTCTACAACTTGACAAAGGTTTTCCCTTGTCCTCTACCCCTACCTCACTGCTCCCCTGGTCCGCCAAATTCTTTTCAGCGTCCATGTGGCCAGAGGAGTCATGTCCCTATTCGGAGTCCAACGAACTGAAGGCAGTGGCTCTGGCTCGTCCTCCCTCCAGCAAGTTGCCCGTCAAGGGCATCAAAAGGTGGCCATTGCTGGCCTCTTCAAGTGGTACCACCACCTTCGGGTCAATGGCTTTGTAGATGATCTTGTTCTCTGCAAAGTCCAGCACGGCACCCAGAGATCTGAGTGCCTTCCTGGATACCAGGATAGGCTGTCCTGGTGCGTCGTGCACATGGACTTCCATGCTGCCATCACGATCTCCTGCTGCAACCTTCATCCGAACCGTGGAGATGCACTGTCTGCGGGTGCCATTGCCGAACTTGAACACGGGCTTCTGCTCAGTGTCAATGGTCATCTGCGCATCCCCTTTGTTCTGGATGTTGGACAGCATGCTCTCTTCCAAGGCTTCTGCTGATCCCAGTGAAGCCGTTGCACCAGAATCGATCACCCCCTTGCAGGGTGCACTGATGCATGAGCCTGTCAAGGCTTCCTGGTCAGCAATGCCCACATACTTCTCCTCCGTGGCCGCAAAGACGATCTCTGCGGCTTCATCGGCAATCCTGGCCTCCTTGGACTTGTGAGGGCAGTCTGCCAACTTGTGTGGTCCTTTGCATCGAAAGCACTGGATTGGTGGTTTTCCACCCATACTGCTGGTTCCATAGGCAGGTTTGACATAGGGCTTTGGCGGGAAAAAGTTCCTTCCAAGCTTGATTTGGCGTTGTTTCCAACGCGCCTCCTTCAACGTAGCCTTCTGCTGCTGGATTGCAGCGTAGGCTCGCTCCACAACTTCTTGTTCTGCGATGTATGCCTCTCTGGAGTCAGGGTCCATCTGATCGAGGTCGTCCACATCTTCATCGACCATCATCGCATCGAACTCGTCCTCCTTGTCATAGTCAGCATAGAGAGCTGTTCCATACTTGACCTTGTCTCTCTTTGCTAGGTCACTGTCGGACCATTGCTCCCGGAGAGCTTTTCCCACTGACTTCGTGGAGAACTCACCTCTGATCGATGCCAGAATGTTCCCCTTCTCATTCACGTCGAGGCCTGATCTGTTCAAGAGTAGGAAGCCTGCAAGAAACTCCGGGATGAAGATCTCATCGGAGACATCCCACTCAGCAGGTGGGGCATAGGCCTCTGAAGTCCAATTGGACTCCGACCAACCCCCTCTCCAAGAGCTCCACCACCCTTGCCACTGTCTGTCATCCTGCTCCTCTTCTTCGTTCTCATCCAGCCTCCCATCATCACGGAAGGGCCGGTCACTCTGCTCCGTCTGGTTCTCATAGTAGTCGTTCTCCCATGTGTCCCTGGATACTCTGGTCTTCACATCTCCTCCATGTTCTTTCTGAACTCGGCGAAGAGCTGCTGAAGCTTCCCAAAGTGCTTCAGCATGTCGCGTCACCCAGCTCGTCATCCCCTCTCCCTTGCGCCTCCCCATGTTGTAGAAAAACTTCATTAGCGGCTTGCTTCCACCAAGCTAGGCTTAGAGAGGGTCTTCTCCAAAAACCCCAGTAGCTGGTACACGCCCCTAGGATGAGCCAGCCATTCCGGGTTCTTGAGGGTCTGGGATCTCACAGCCACCTTCGCCACACCAGACAGTTCCTTCTGTAACCGTGGTCCAGCTAAGTAACGTTTGTGGTGCTCAAACGACATCCAGTACTGTAGTGCTTCTTCTCGATATAGTGGTAACAACTCAGGGCTCCCATCGAACTGTGGAACCCCATCACGATTTCGGGTAATCTGGCTTTCGGTCATCCAGGATTCCTAGATGACCCCACACAATTGGTTGATTCACCCAGTTGCTTACTCAGCAAACCAGGCTCGGCTGCCATGCGAAATGCAGCGGCTTGGGCTCTTTCAACTAACCCTAGGGGCGGACTTGAGTAAAAGGATTGCCGTGGAATGGTGCGAATTTCTCTTAAATTCACATATATATATATTATCATTACCCACCTTTTTCAACTATCAACTGTTGTCATCATTCTTCATCTAATGATTCTGTTCACCATGGTCATTGGTTGGGAATTGATTGATCAGAATAAATCCAGTTTGTTCATCATTTTAATCATCAACCAACCCGACTACACACGCTAGGGCGCGCTAGGGATGGATCCCTGCAGCATACCCTCACCAGCTCAGCAGATTCCGCTCAGCTCTCCTCTGTGTGCAGACCCGAAAGCTTAACCAATAAACGGTAACAACAACTAAAACTCTGATCAATCTATGTCATTTCATGTGTGTCCACAATTGTCCAAATAGTGCATCAATGGATAGGACTGGGCCGAGGTCCCCACCAAGTGGTAGACTATTATGAGGTGACCTTCTGAAATAGGTAAACCTTAGAAATCGACAAATGGTCAAATCTATCAAGAGTTTGGTAGAATGAACCCGCATTATGTTCAACCTGGCTCTGATAATAGGACAACATGGCTGTGGGTCAAAACCCTGTACCCCTGGTTCCCCATCATTAGCCATTGTTTTCCCTATAAAATCATTGGCGATTATCCCCCATGAAAGTTGGTTGATTAATATTGACGCATAGCCATATCATGGAACTATGATTAAACCATTATAAATCATTATTAACCACATTGTAAACCATGATTAACCACACTATAAACCATCATATACCATTATAACCATGATTACCCACACCTATAGCTTGTAAACCCCCAATTATTGTTGCTTGTTATCTCCTATTAATCATTAATTGATTAATTAAGCATTATATAACCATTGGTTGATCAATATTAATTGATCCATAGCCACATGAGGTAACAGTCTACCCATATCATTCAAAGTATGATTAAACAATCATAAACCATGATTAATCACACTATACACCATTAAAAACCATTAAACAAACATGATTAGCCACATAAGGGACTGGTCTACCATGGTCTACCATGGTCTACCCCTACATCCCCTAGTGCAGATCCAGGGCGCTGGGATGTACTCTGTGCCGCCCTCGGGAAAGGTCGGCCGAAAGCGTTCTCCTGGCTGAAGCGAGCTGCAAGCGCTTTGTAGACTTAAGCAGCCTATGGTATAGCTATCTAGTTGGTGGTGCGAACAGCCACCCCGTCATGAAAAAAATGAATCCACCAACCAATTCATAATAGCTACTATAGGGAAAAGAAAAAAACATGTTTGAAACCACCGACCAGCTATTATAGTACTATCTATATATATATATATATAGAAATATGGTATATCAACCTTAATTAATGATAAAGGTACTATATGGTCATACGGCATGCAGTGGTTTCTCAGGACCCCCAAGTAATCCAATAGTAACTAGTGTTAGTAGTAAAGCAACCACTTTTGGGGTACCACTCACAGTACCCCTATTTTGAGAAACCACCATATGATAAAACCATGGTATAGTTCCAGCTTTATTGGAATGTTAAGAAACCATGGTTATAATGACATATAATGACCTCAGTATTGTCCCATTGTCAACCAGCATGACAGCAACTAATCAGTACCCATGGCATTATCCCGGTGTTGGTTCAGAACATTAAGCTTTGTATCAACGACTTTTGACTGTGCTGACGGCTATTTATCACGTTTCAAACGCCAGTATTGATGGTCTTGGAACATAAGACATCATTACTGTCATGGTAGGTAGGAAGGATAGTCAACCATCAGCAAACAGGATAGAGCCATCAACCATTTAGATCATGGTTGTTAACCGCTGTAAGCCACCGTTGATGACGAACACTAACCAGTTTGAAACATCAATAACCATTATCATTGTACTGATGATAGATAAATGAGGGCGATCATGATCCATGATGATGACCAACAAGGAAACAAAGTGGTGATATCTGGTGATTTGCATTGACATTCATTCATGAGCAATGTCAAAAGCCATTGTTTATGACGCTACTCGCCTGGGCAATTGATTAATACACCCTATCCATTTGGATGAAATTAGGATTATTGATCTGGCGGTCCCCAAAATTCTGATTCGCCTCATGTGAATTGATAGTGACATAGTATTGCGATTCAGGTCAGGGATGACAACAACCAATCTCTGAGCCGTTTCGGGATGACAACAACCAATCCTCTAGCTGCTTTCTGGATCTTTCTGTGGTTGATCATAGGCTGAAGCACCAGTTCCTTCGGAGCATCATGCGCCACGGGGACCAGCTGCCAGTCCTTTGGCGATGAAGACCGTCTGCCCCGCAAGGACCTCGACCTTCTTGTCGCCATGGAGCAGCACCTCAAAAGCTCTAGGAAGGTGAGTCGTCTTGACCCGCTGGAGATTACCAGCGAACTGGGCATCTTCCTGACCCCAACAACTGATGGATAGGAACGCGATGGTTTAACATTGGATTCATAAGCCAACAACTGATGGACATATCATATTGAATCAATCTGTGAATATGTTTACAGTTAACATTGGACCTCCACGACATCAGGATTCTAATGTGATGTCAAGGATTTACCACTTGGGTGCTGCTTAAAATTGGCGACCCCTAAAAAATAATGGATGTAGTGCCTTGCTGCATAGAAATGATCATATTCTGAGAAACCACCACTTCAAGAACCAAGAACTTGGCAGTGCGCATTACCATCTTCGCAGTCAGCTTGTGCAAACTTCGCAGGGATCGTGGATCTGGCCCCAACTTGGAGCGTCACGTAACTTGGAGGGGCACTGTTGATTCTTTTCATTGGTGAAAAACCCAAAAAATGGCTGGGCAAAGCCTGGGCCAAGCATGTGAGCTGGCTCCCAACAATGCGTAGATCTTCCAGGATGCAGAGAATCCGCCCAGAATTGTCAGGAGGTTCATGCTATCCAATCCACCCTGACAATCTACGCCTGACAAGCAACCCCCAATCTACCCTTTTTGGGTCGGTACCTGGAGGTTAGCATCGCAACCTTTCTGAAACTAACGATATATAGGTGCATTCAGAAAACTGGTGAATCAAACAAGAGCTGGCAACGTCTGGCAGCCAGGGCACCATGCGACCCTTCAAAACCTCAGCTGGTGGCGAATCAATCGACAAGAACCTCAAAATTCCCGGGCAAAAATATGATCGGGGGTTCAACAAAAATGCTTCGAACAAAAAAACAAAAACTCAGATTTATGGCCAAAAATGCCTAACTTTCAAGGTTGAGACCTTGGGCGTAGCCCTATTTCAAGAGCGCACTCTACGGGAAAAAAATGAGAGCTGCCAGCTGTGGGAGTGCGTTTTTTTTAATCATTGCAGTGTGTCTGATCTAGCAGTAACAAACATATATGCTTGATGAAATCCCTATATGTTTATTTTATTGTCTGTAGATGTTTGGATATAAGCCTAATTAAGTAATTGTTCTAAATGCAGTATTACATAAAGAGATTTAAGTATGGCTCAGGAATACCTTACTTTGGTATATGTGAGACCTCTACAATGTTATGCAGAGTTTAGGTGAGCTCTCTCTATACTTTGGGCCTAAGCCATCTCTAGATTACTATGTGATTGGTGGGCCTAGGGCCTTCTGAGGAATTGGAAAAGTTTAAGCAGGCTTAATTCAATATATTCAGATATTGTATCTGTAACAAACTTCATCCATTATACCTAGATCAGTCTGTTAGTGCAGATATTGGGCCATTACAGGGATATGTAAAGTTTAGGTGGCTTTTCCTTTGCTTTACCTAGATTATATCTAAATTTTGTCAATGGTCAATTCTTGAGCTGTTACAGGGGTTGATATATAGTTTAAACAAGGTATATTTGCTGTATTTTCTAGGGGCAGGCAGGTAGGTAGAATTTACTTAATATGCTTAAATCATTTTTTGCTGGGCAAGCCTAAACTTATTATGCCTGGAAAATGTTACTAGTAACAAATATCGGGCTCTTTTCAAGATATGCAAAGTTGAGGTTTAATTTTGTATTTCACCTAGGTAATTATGTGACTGGCATATTCAAGCATTACAGGAATATGCAGAGTTTAGGCAGGCTTAATTTACTATATCTAGATTATATTTTGATGGCAATTTCTTTTACAGCTCCAGGACCTTTTAGGGAATAGGGTTGTTCAAGGAATGGCATAATTTAGGCTGGTTTAACTTAATATGGTTAAATCTTGTATTTTGCTGTAATCTCATTTATTATATCTAGATGTGTTTTGTGAACTGCAAATATTAGAAAATCAAAGAAATATAAACAAGTAGATACCCAATATCTATTATGTCTGAATTTCATGAAACATATTTGGTTAATAGTAAAAATTTAGTTCTTAGGGAAAGTCAATTTACTAAATTCATGTTTTATGTCAACTATATATCCCTCAATATTATAGATCAAAGAATTAGCTAGACCTTATTTATTTAATTTAGAATATAATGTTGTAAGCAAATGTTTAATATCACCCCTTGAATATTATTCAAAAGAGTAAGGGCCTGTGGTAGTACATTTTTTTTGGTGATTTACTTTGCTCCAGGTTTGCCTCAGGGCAAAGGAAGAAAACTAACAACACACTCGAGAAAACAAAAAACATCAAGAAATAATTCCAGGTATAGTGTCAGAGTGCCTGGGACATAAGGTTGGTATTTTTGCTGATTTTCTCGAGATTCTATTGCATTGCTATAAAAGTAGCAAAAACCTCGAGAGAAAAAAAAACAAAAAAACAAAACAAAAAAAAAAACAAACCAATGGGTAATACATAGTCTTGGGTCCATAATTTTGTTTTTTTTGGTTTTCCCAGAGTCTGTAATTGTAAATCTTATTGACTATTTTGCATTTCTGTAAAAGTAGCAAAAACCTCGAGAAAACCAAAAAAACCAAAAAAACCAAAAAAACCAAACCAATGGGTAGTACAGGGTCTGGGGTCCATAGTTTTGGTTTTTTTGGTTTTTTTTGTTTTTTGTTTTTTTTGGTTTTTTTGGTTTTTTGGGTTTTTTTGGTTTCCCCAGAGTCTGTAATTGTAAATCTTATTGACTATTTTGCATTTCTGTAAAAGTAGCAAAAACCTCGAGAAAACCAAAAAAACCAAAAAAACCAAAAAAACCAAACCAATGGGTAGTACAGGGTCTGGGGTCCATAGTTTTGGTTTTTTTGGTTTTTTTTGTTTTTTGTTTTTTTTGGTTTTTTTGGTTTTTTGGGTTTTTTTGGTTTCCCCAGAGTCTGTAATTGTAAATCTTATTGACTATTTTGCATTTCTGTAAAAGTAGCAAAAACCTCGAGAAAACCAAAAAAACCAAAAAAACCAAAAAAACCAAACCAATGGGTAGTACAGGGTCTGGGGTCCATAGTTTTGGTTTTTTTGGTTTTTTTTGTTTTTTGTTTTTTTTGGTTTTTTTGGTTTTTTGGGTTTTTTTGGTTTCCCCAGAGTCTGTAATTGTAAATCTTATTGACTAATCCATGAAAATGAGATTGCAGCTGTGGCAACATGACAGTGTCAACATGACAGTGTTACAAAAATGCGCAAAATGCGCACTCCCGTGGTAGGCTGTTCTGAAAAAAATCCCCTGAAACCCCAAAGCTTGGATCACGGCGGGGCGTAAGCTGGGGCCATGAAACACGTGGGACATCAGGCGGTTGATAAAGTGGGTGGTGGTTGAAACACCCATGGTTAACTAGTGGTCAGTAATGATTAAATCACCAACCATGGTGGTAATAAATAGTGGTCAGTATAAACCCATATATTAACTAGTGGTTTTATATGGCGATACTGGTTGATAATGAGCATTCTCTTGGTGGTGGTTGAAACACAATTGGTTAGGCAATGAAATAAATGGGAAATCACACAGTTGATGAAACATATGCTTACCAACCATCCATTTGTTGATACTAGGGAAAGCACCTGCTATCCATGAAGAAAACTGGTGGATTTCCCATCATGCTATTGATAATAGCTGGATTCGCTATGAGCTGTATAATGGCCGGATATTCTGGCAAATAAAACTTGTGGTAGTGCTGGTGGTGCTGGTGGTGGTTGTGGCGGTGTGTCGATATTTTGGATTTCCGGTTGTGCTGATCACTCCCTATAGAATCAGAAGCCAGCCGGAAACGCCTGCCAAGGGCGTTGATTCCTGGTAACAACCATGAATGTTCAATGAAGAGTGTGACTGACTTAGATTTCCAATAATAGTGGTGTACTTAGTGAATATCAAATACCATGGACTGTAATGGCTATGATGATCGTTCACCACTTTCCAAGAACTAGTGGTCAGTAATGATTAACCATGGTTTTAGATGGTGATAATGGTTGATAATGAGCATTCTGTTGTTGGTGGGTGAAACACAATTGATTAGGCAATGAAATAAATGGGAAATCACACAGTTGATGAAACATATGCTTACCAACCATCCATTTGTTGATACTAGGGAAAGCACCTGCTATCCATGAAGAAAACTGGTGGATTTCCCATCATGCTATTGATAATAGCTGGATTCGCTATGAGCTGTATAATGGCCGGATATTCTGGCAAATAAAACTTGTGGTAGTGCTGGTGGTGCTGGTGGTGGTTGTGGCGGTGTGTCGATATTTTGGATTTCCGGTTGTGCTGATCACTCCCTATAGAATCAGAAGCCAGCCGGAAACGCCTGCCAAGGGCGTTGATTCCTGGTAACAACCATGAATGTTCAATGAAGAGTGTGACTGACTTAGATTTCCAATAATAGTGGTGTACTTAGTGAATATCAAATACCATGGACTGTAATGGCTATGATGATCGTTCACCACTTTCCAAGATGGATTATAGCTGATACATCATATGTGTACATATGATAAATAAATATATATATATATATAAAGATATATATATATATATATTGACATTAATATAGACATTAATATGCATACATCATAGACCACTTATTAATCATGAAATTGCGGTGCGGTTTAGTGAAATGGTTTCACTGCCATCAAAGTTGATTACCGATGTTACAACAACTGTAAATCCACCCTGCTATTCGCTACCCCTAATGACTTTTCAACTATAGTTCTGATTCCATAGCAGCATTGGCCAACGTGTAAGTTGCATTAACATTGATATCTGTTATTCCCACATTCCCCGCTGAATGTTGTTAGCTCATCACAGTTGCACCAAAGCAGGTACCAAGTGATTCTCGCCAATTCAAAGTTGGTTAACAAAACATTAAACTATAGCTACCGTACCCTAATTGGAATTTGACTTAGCTATCTTGGGGGCACTACAGTGGCTCTCCGCATTAAGCATGGATGTGTACCCAGGATCAAGCATACAAAATAGTTCATCCTTGAAGACATGCGCTACCTTGTAGTACATTCATCTAAGGTGTGTCACCAACTTACCAATCAACTACCACTCAGCCTGGCAAAACCGCCAAACCATCCATGGCTCAGCCCTGTCTCTCCGTATCCGAGGTACACACATCCACTCGTCATAGTGCAGCGTCAGCCAGGGTTCGCTGGTGGGCTCCGCAACCTGCCATTCTGGGATGCTGCCGCAAGATAGGGGCTTTCTCAAGCCCTGGGGGGACCCCCAAAGATGGTTGGTTTATGTTGGTTTATTTTACTCTAAATGCTTCATATTGAATAGGTTTATTACTATGAATACTTTGAATGGTTAAAAAACTGAATGAGAACTGAGGGTACCCCTATGACTTGAGAAATGCCCAAATGCATTGTGCGGTCTCAACCACTGGCTATCCAGCAGCAATTGCTGGGATGTCTACTAGGGCAGAGGACGCTCATAGAAGAGCCTACTCATTGAGCATGTTTTTTTTCCATGTGTTTAATTTGTTTTCTTTTTGTTTTATTTGGAATGGTGTGGATTGTTTTGGATTTGTCTGGAATCTAGATTTTTCGGATTCATATGGAATGCTTCGGATTTGTTTGACATCTCAAGATACCTTTGTCAAGCGACAAGCATGTTCCCTCCAGCCTTAACGTTCGCCCCACCACATAAAGCGCCACTGCAATGGAGCATGCTGTACAAGGTCGAGATGGCTTGGACAAGATGCGAAAACACTGGCTATACGCAGTGATTTTTGGTTTAGGGTTTTAGGGTTTTGGTTTTAGGGTTTTAGGGTTTTGGGGTTTTAGGGTTTTAGGGTTTTGGGGTTTTAGGGTTTTGGTTTTAGGGTTTTAGGGTTTTGGGGTTTTAGGGTTTTGGTTTTAGGGTTTTAGGGTTTTAGGGGGTTTGAGGTTTAGGGTTTGTTAACTCAGAAGTCAAAAAACAATGGCCCTGTGCAGGAATTTGAGCGTTGGGAAATGTTATCAGACCCATGCGGGGCAAACCCTAAGGCTCGGGCGAAAATGTTTATTGGCTGGTTTCTGTTCCCCGTGGTCCATCATTTACCATCAACCATCATTCGCTAACAAGTACCCGTTGCTTCACCACCTATCTTCAAAACGACCAATGCTTCACCAAGACCAACAGCCATGTCCTTAATTTGATGGCCGTGAGATCTCTACGCCAATCATGTGCATCCGCTACTGAAAGATAGTAAGCATGAGTCACCATCATCAACCATCATTAATTAACTACCACTAGCCACCACTAAGCATCATTCACCATCTATCATCCACCACGGCTTTCACAATGGTGGACCCCTTCGCGCCAGTGTGGATCCATGATTTCAGGTGCGAGCTCGACCTTGACCAAAGCGATGCTGATGCGATCGTTTGAAGTGGCCACATTGCCGGCCAGCTCATCGATGCTCCTGGGCGACACGACGTCTTCAGGCGAAGGGCAGTGGTTATGAGTTGGTTCACCTGTTGACGATGGTTGATGGTTAAGCATGGATAAGAAGTGGCAAGTGATGTTCGAGAAAAGGTGTTGTTGTCAATGTGGATAGCCGCTTACCGGTATTACGAACTGAAAATAATGTTGAATCGTGCTTGGCATCAATGGTTCACAATGATTCTGGTTGGGGTTCAACCCCTCAGAATGCTTGTCAATCAACCACCCATCTCAAATACTTGATGAAATTATCAAAATAATCAAATCACGAGCCAAATAATGCCTGATCATGGTCAAACTTGGCTCCAGCCAAGGCCAACAAAATCGCGCAATTTGACGAGGCTTGCGCCAACGTGACGCAAGCAGCAACCTGGGTCACCCCCACCTGGTGAGCGCCTGATCGATCCCCCGCGCTGTAAATCACTGGTTCTAATAGAGTAAGCAGCTGTGCCCACGGTGGATCTTCCACACAACCGGGTTAGAGTTTGCAAAAGAATGAGACATGATTACCAATGGATAGGTATGGGTCTAGCATACTAGCCTGGCTGGTTAGTCAACCATTTTAATGCGACCAAGAAACTATGATAATCGTGATATCTTGGTTTGCATGCCTGCATGATGATAAATGAAATAGCTATGTAACGGTCTATCATGGATGTTCCAAGACATTCTCCTAGCTCGCTGTTTTCGACAATTTGAAGTCACCAACAGTCAGCCATTAGTTCACCGTTCAAAGTGACATGTTCCAACCATGAGTCAGCCAGCCTTTGGATCTCTGAAATGGGATGTCGGATGGCTGGAAATGTGCCAACCATCACTTTATCCAGCCTATGATGGATAATATGCCGATAGCCGATATGGCAGTCTTACATTCCACCGTAATATTTGATGAAATCATCTGCATCATTCTGCATCCCTAAGCTAAATCCCAAGCCAAATCCCAATCCCCTTCTGGCCTAGAAAAGAAGGTTGACTGCCCTACTTAATCCAACCCGGCTCTCTTCAGGTGAAGTCTGACATCAGCCATGGAATCCAAAAGGATGACTCCAGGATGACTGCGTTCGGCTCCACCGAGGTGCAGCAACCCCGTGTCCACCACTCGCACGGATTGGCCCACGACTTCAACCATCGTGGAGAAAGCTGCAGGGAACGGTTCAACAGGTGGGACTTGGCTGAAGCCTTCAGCTTTTGGCTGAACATGGAAGCATCCCATAGATTGCTGAAGGCACTGTAGGTGGTGGGATAGATCTGCAGATGTTGATTGAGGAGGGTGTTACCTAGGACCAAATCAGGTTGAGCCACAGCTTGATTTCTGTGTTGGGACAAAAACTCATCATCTCCGTCGGATGTATCTAATCCTAGTCAAGATTCTACCATCAATATGCCACTGCAGAAGACACCCATTACTTTGTCCAAGAGCTTCGTCTTTGGGCCCAAGAACTCTCCCTATGATTCTTATTGTTCATTGCCATGCCACCAAGGTGAATCATGGGCTTCCCATCAGGTGGTTGAACATGATCCGCTGCCATGAGAGCCACTAGCATGGCATTTGTTTCTTCATCTCCTGCAGTGCAGCAAAAGCTGTGAGCCACGCAGCGGTAATTACAGGAAAATGATACCACCAACAGGAGCACTGCCAAACGCCTGGATGAATAATGTAGCATGTATAATGTATCCGTCAAAATCATGTTTTTGAAAGGATTTGTAGAAATAATCCCGTTGTTTGTTTACCATTATGAAACAATGATTAATGAAACAATGATTAACAACCATCATTAACCATTGACTCACTATTCACCAACCGTTGATCAACAAGCACCATGGACCATTTGTACATAACCATCAATTGTCCATTCACTAACCACCACTAACCACTACTAAGCACTACTCACCACTCTTAACCATCTCTATGAGGAGCTGTTTTTATTCATGCAAAGGTATCTTGATGAGACTTTGAACGGCGGACCCGGCCTCGTTCAGTTTAAGCACAAGTAGGACTGGATAACTTCACTTGGGGTATCTCGATCGGTTATACATCATATCGAGAAGTAATATGTAATTAATTGATATTGGTAATTATATAAACAGATCTCGTTAGGTCAGGCAGACCCATCTCGTTCACCAGCTAACTATGTGTGAAAGGGAAAAACAACGTGTTAGCCCTCTACTTGGAATGAATTGCGCGAACAAAAGTTGTTGCTCATATATTAACCACCATTAGTAGCAAGCACGGTTGCACCACCATGGCAGACGCGCGCCTCACCACTGAGAGTCCGTTGTGAGCGGACTGCGGGGCAAACCATACCGGTTGACGAGAGATCGTGGATAGCTGTGGTTCATCATGGTCCATGATGGCCAATGATCAATGATGGCTCATCGTGGCCAAGGATGTCTGATAGCTATCGCTAATGAAGGCTCGGCCAATGATGATTAATGACGGCTCATCATGGCTAGCGATGCTTGATGGATAAGGATGGCTAACGATGGTTATTTTGATGGCTATCTATAGCTAATGATCCCTGACGATGTCTAGCCATGGTTAACAGTGGTGAATGGAGTAGTTCACTAGTGCTTAATAAGGCTGCAATGGTGAATGGTTATCCAACAACTCATGTGACTTATGCGTTAGCTTTCTGTCAACGCAGCGAACAGGCCCTGGAGTTTCGTAAGGATCCCACCTGCATAGCCATACAGCGATGCCGAAGCGTGGGGCAACGGGTGCCATCCGTGGCACATCATCTATGCAATCATCCAACGTGCACCCAGGGATATACATTCAGGAAGCTTCCGACATTTCAGGAGTCGATGAGTGAGTTCCACTGCTTCCAGCCTCAGATAAATACCATCCTGAACAGCTTACCATCGAATTCTTGAGGGCATTTGTTTAGGGTGTGGTCCACATAATTTCCCGTGCTTTTCCCCATCAGCTAACACTGGGAAACAGAACTGAGATTCTCCGTTTGTCAAACTTAGAAAAACAACTGATCAGAACCACGAAAAAAACACGCAAATTACACCTGGTTTGACATCACGGCTGACCATTGAATTTGTAATGGGATAATATCTCGGAGATCTTGTTCAACAGCTGGTGGTTCACCATCAAATCTATGGCACCAGTATCACCAGCCCACTGCTGCAGTGCCTAACCATCGGGTGGTGGTTCCCATCCTGACCCGTTTCAAAGGGCTGAACCCCGGGCGAAGACGGGAAGATCGCCTTGGGTCTGAGTCATTTCAACAGTTGAACAATCTTTGGGTTTTCTATGGGTATCCTATATCTTAAGGATTCGGAATGCTTCAAGCCGCATGAAAAATTGGAGTCAAAGAACCACGGCGAAATACAAACATGTTCGTCAACTCTAGAAAAATGCTCTTTGGGAGAAGTTGCATATTGTCAGTGAGGGTACCCCAAGCGTCCCGCCATGGTGATGTCACCTGCACAGTAGGTAACCAGGGTACACCAATTGTAGGGATTGTTCCCTGTAAGTGGAAGGGAAGGCAATGCTTCTGGCATTATTGCTTATCATTTTGTCACAAGTGGCACCTCTTGAGTGACCATCACTAGCTATCAAGGTATTTATTAATCATCAAAAGGGAAACCCATTTTTTGCAAACTATATTCGGCTACATCCTCACAAAGCCGGTGAATACAATGAACAAAGGCACCGTATTCATGATCCAGCAAACCACTGGAGTTTATTGACTCTTGCTTAATATACCCAACATTGTTATGTATTGCCGGGGTTGATTTCCAAATGTTTGATACAACCATAGATTTTGGCTTTGAAAGGGCACTGCATCAGGTGTTCCGGCTATCGTGCACAACAAGAATCGTGCTATCCCATTCTGCATGCAATGAGAGATCATTTCGGGTAACCAAAACCATCATACATTTGGATAACTACGAAGCATGCTAGGTGGATAACTCATCCATCGTTCATGCTTCATTATTCATGATGATTATAAATGATGCTCAATAATTGGCTAATGATGGCCAATGATACAGAGTGTTACCCCCCAAACAGTCTAAGTTGCTTCTGATTTGCAACGTCACAAGCCATAGGGTCTCTACCAGCATCCTTCCCTAACCCGGGCCCCTGCCCCACAACCCCCACGCCCCTTGGTGCACGCAGCCCACCACCCTGGGCTCTCCTCCTGAGCCGGCGCTGTAGATCCGGCACCGACGTGGAGGACAAGAGCTGCATGGTGCTGGGCGAAGTGATGGGACGGCCTCGGGGGCGGGACGGCCCCGGTGGTAGGACACAGCATGGCGAGATCTGAGATGGAAAACTTGCCATGCTTACATGGCTATGGGCTATGGGTTAATAGTGAGGATTCAGCTGGGTAGGTAGTGGTTATTTGATGGTCAGTGAGTGGTCAATGAATGGTTTGGAGGCTGGTTGAGTATGTTGTATTTGACATCATTTTGGCTGTGGGTCAATATTAACCAACTAGTTATGGAGCAAAAGCCAACAATTTTATACGGAAAACAGTGGTTACTGATAGGGGAACCACGGGTACAGGGTGAAGTGACCCAATGCCATATAATTAGCTTCAATGTTTCATACCATGAAGTTTTGGTCAATATTGATTGACCTTTGTAGCTGCTGATGATGAATTCATGGTTGTCAAGGATTAATAATGTTATTTCATGATTGATCAAGGATTAATAATTTTATTTCATGGTTGGTTAGTATGGAACTAGACGTTATTGAACGATCAAACAAGTTTGTTGTTTGATGGTAAATTCATGAATAATGGATGGTTGTTCAATGGTGAACAATGTGTTTGTTAAAATTGTGTATGTAATGGCTAGTATGGCTAGTAATGAGTAAACGTATTCAATTGATAATCAAGAATGGCGGCGAACTGGAATCGTTCATATCTAAAACAATCTAATGGGGCTAAGTAGTTCCTAACACACGATTTGGAAGGGTGTTGCTAAGACGATGAATGAATGATAAATCAAAGGTTCCTGTGAAAAAAAGGTGAATTCATCTTTCAGTAACATGGTTAATCAATGGTTATGTTTAGGTCACGGTCGATGATGGTTGTTCATAGTTGGGAGTCGTAGGTCAGCACCCGTAATTCTGTTGAATTAGAAGGAGCTGCCAACATCCATCGCGCAGGCAACCACCAGCTGATGTAGAGCCAAGACGCCCCATCACCAAATAGTTTGTGCGTATGTAGTTGAATGCCACAGGACTTGAATGCAAAAGATACATCTCTTTATGTCCGTAAATATCTATGAAAATATCATTGAAAATGGTAGTGGTCTACCTAGATCTCTTCCGAACATTAGAATCGCCGAGGAACAGGAACTATTCAGCCGTAAAGCTAAGTGTTGGCAGGTCTTTCGCTATGATATCCTCGTCCGCTAGAGCAATGATATGATCCGTGAGACCAAATTGAACTGTTTCATGGATCAAATGGCCATGGGTCAATCTTCAACATCCAACAAAAAGTAAGGCGAAGACTAGTTTGGCTTCACCAGGAGTACCAGCTTTTGATCCACTGCCGTATTTCTAACACGGCCGTAGGACCAAAGACGCATCCAATGCAGCCGTACTTCACATCCCCAAACGAACATGTGTTTCTTCAGCTGTGCGGGATTGGAAGTCCAGTGCTTTGGGTCTGAATCAACTGCTGACATGTGATGCTGATGCGAATCTATGGCTTATGTAGTTGTTGTCCTGCGCTTATTTGGTGCTGCTACCTGTCAGTTTGAAAAACTGCTGAACAAATCTAGGGTAAACATTCAGCCTTGATGGCCTATTGCTCTAATTCTAGTGTGTGTAATCTTATTGCTGGGTATTCCTGATATCTGATCACTATCTACAAGTATGAAGCAGAATTGGCAGGTCCATATCATCAGATTTACTGGGGATATGATTTTCAAAAAACTGATCATTATCTACAAGTATCAAGCAGAATTGGCAGGTCCATATCATCCCAGCTATTAAATGATATCATCCAGATATTTGCAGCTATTTGAAATATTTGTGGTAAATCCCCAGCTATTTCTGGTCCATATCATGAATAGCCATAAATAGCTTGCTGCAACCCGTAGGTTTGCCATCTTGATTTTGCACATCTTGACTTTGCACAACGTCCTCCATTGCAGAGTGGAATTTTGTCTCTGGGCAAACCAGGGGGTTGCGGGGAAATAGCTTTGGGTTTACCACAAATGGGAAGATCATTGACCAAACTCCTCCTGGGCTCTCGCGGCGAGCGCTTCTTTGCCTTTCTCGTTGTGCCGACCTGTGCAGGTGGTTGCCGGCTGGTTGCACAACTGGCTGATCATTGATGGTGGATGATGAGGGTCAATGGTGGTGAACGATATCAGGAAAACTGCCAAGAATCCCAAGAACTAGGAGATTTCATGACGTGCAGGGCGTGCATGTAGGATCCACACATGTGCAGGGCCATGTCATCTAAAGCGCGGATCTGATGCGAAAAGCGCATATGCTGTTGGCAGAACCACCCGATATTTATCCCTGGTTCGTTGGCTGCTAGAACCAGCCTTCGTTGGTGAGGCCAACCAGCAACCAACAGCGGTAGCAGCTGCACCGTGGATGAAGCAGCGGTAGCAGCTACGTGCTGCCGGTGTGGATTGCCAACTGATCATCGGTCCCATCAGCTGTGGGAGAGTTTAAGCAACCTTTGACGGCCCAATATCTACAGTCATCAACTACTATTGGCCACATGGTGGTTTCTCAAAATAGGGAGCCCCCAAATCATCCTTTCTTTAACCATTTTTGGTCGTAAACCAGCAATTTTAGAAGGTTCCCTATTTTTGAGAAACCGCCATATTGGTCCTTGAAAACACTAATTCACTATCACCAACCATCATTCACCATGACTGTATCATTAACCACTAGTGAAATATTCTACTCAGCCACAAGCCATGTCAACCAACATGTTTTTTTTCAAACTGTATCAACCATATGAATCAACCATATTGGGGTTTCTCAAGATATTGGCATCCCCCAAACACCCTGTAGAATAACCATTGACAGTAATAAACCAACCATTTTTAGAGTTCCCATTTTGAGAACCCCGCAAATGTTTGTCGCTTGATCAAGGTACCTTACGATTTCAAACAAATCCAAAGCATTCATTCAAAATAATTCAACCATATGAATCAACCATCTAGGGGTTTCTCCCCTATTGTTGTTCTCGTTTCTGGCCCAGTCATCACGACTACCTTGACCCCCCCCCCCAAGAAAATGTAAGTTACATTTTTGGTTTGCTGAGGCTTGGGTTTCAGGAAATCCATAGAATTGCATGAATAGGACATCAAATGCTACAAGATATACTTTCTCCAAGGCAGTGGTAGGCACCAATGTTAAATTGTAAGATTACATTTTGGCTGGGTTGCTGGAAGTACGAGTCCTGAATGGCTAACATACGAATGATCTCAGGGTACAAAATGTAAGTTACATTTTCTTGGGTGCACGAAGCTCTTGACATAGAAGCCAATAAATGTAAGTTACATTTTGAACGCTATGACTGCCCAACAAATATTCATGATACGTTCTGATACGTTCACGTTGTGTTCATTCCAGTTCATTTTATTCCATGATATTCCATATTTATTCCCAAGCATTTTCAACCCTGATGACTGATGATGACTGATGCAGCCTGATCATGCCTGATCATGCCTGATCAGAATTTTGTCAGTCACTGTCATCCACTGTCAGCACATGTCAGCAAATGTCAGCAAGCAAAATCGCACAAGTCGCTCCAACCTTTGCCATCGTTTTCCACCGTTCGCTGAGCTTGTTCTGTTCGGTTTTGTCCCACGTTCTCCCATGTTCACCCTCCATTGCCATGATGGCTCAAAGATATGGGATCAGATGATTAAAGATGAGCAGGTGTCATCCTTTGTCATCCTTTGCATCTGACCGGCCCATGCCCAAAAGAGCGCTGTACATTCCGTTAAATTCCAACATGCATTTATTCGTTTTGGAATCTCCAGAAAAAATCACGACAGGATTGGATACTGTTGGAAACTTGTCCCATCGCGCCCCAAGAAATCTGAAGATATCAAACAAGAACAGGAACCATGTTACAAGGTGTCACATGGCGCCACAAACTCTGTCACAGGCAAATCACTGGAGGCGACGTGGCATCCACATTCCTCAGGAATAGCTGCAAGCGGGCTTTGGCATCGTGATTGTCCCGAGGCTGACAGTCGCGCAGCTTCCAGAACACAGATGAAGAATACTCCTTTGGTTTGTCATGTAAGACGATGTCAAAGTAGGAGGGGACTCTTCTAGTGATGATGTCCCAATCGTGCCATGTCTTGTTGACGCAGATCTTCTTCTCATCGTTCAAAATCTGCGTGCCGTGCTTCTCAAAGGCTTCAGGCAACATTTTGAAGAATTGCCTAGGGACATGGGATGTCTCGGGACAACAATAATCAAGGGTTCCAAAAAAAGGGACGAAGATGGCAACGTTACAAAATATCATTAACAGCACGAACCAGCTGTCAAAACCGGCAACAAATTAACAAGGCAAAAGAACTTGGAACATCTGAGAACTCTGCTCTTCTGGAAAAAATGCTTTGACCCCCCACACTGTCGGATTTCCTACACAATCCTGCGCATACAGAAACACCATGGTTCGGAATGGTTCGGGGATACTGAAAATGCAAAAGCCTTCAACTGGGAACTCATATCCTGTGATAATGCAAGCTTTCACCCCCAACCAAAGCCAATTACAATTTCCCCCTCCACATTCCAACACTGTCGGATTTCCTACACAATCCTGCGCATACAGAAACACCATGGTTCGGAATGGTTCGGGGATACTGAAAATGCAAAAGCCTTCAACTGGGAACTCATATCCTGTGATAATGCAAGCTTTCACCCCCAACCAATGCAAATTACAATTTCCCCCAGTTCAACACTGTCGAACTTCCATGAACTTCCCACCCCAAAATACCCCAAATACATACAAAATCGAACACCATGTTTGGGGATATAATGGGATATATCATGATAAATCGAAAAACCATGAAAAACCAAGGGATGCCACTGAAAATGCAAAAGCCTTCAACTGGGAACTCTGATCCTGTGATAATGCAAGCTTTTCACCCCCAACCAAAGCAAATTACAATTTCCCCCCCCCCAACCATCGAACGCACATTCAACATAACGAAGTAATTTCATATAATTTCAATCTTTTCCACATTATCCAAAATCAAACATAATCATACATAATCAATCATAATCAAACAGAATCATCAGAATCAATGTTGGTAATCAGCCGATGTCACCCGATGTCACCTGCCTATGTTAGCCATTGTTAGCCCATGTTAGCCCATGTTTTCCCAGTTTGCCATGGTATGCCATGGTATGCCAAGGTTAGCCCAGGCGCTGTATCGCATTTTCACCTGCCTCACCCTTGGGAAAAGATTTCACTGTCCAGCCAGCAAAACTCCCCTCAATCTCGGACTTCTTGGACTTCTTGAGTTTTGGCTCCTGTTTGCCGAATACGAGGGTGCCATCCTTCAAGGATTTGAAAACCTGCTCGGACTCTTCAGAAAACGAAATAAACATCTTGGAATGTGCAAGTCCATGTTTGCTGGCCTTCACTTCTCCGCACACATCCTCAACATCCACCATCATGTTGCGGCCTAATGGGCTGGCCACCCAAACACCGTCTTCGAGAGGGTCCAAAACAAGGACACGCACTTTGGACACCACACTTGAAGGTGCTGCTGAAGGCAATGGCTTTGATAGAGACATTCTGCGGGATGTGGCTTTACTTCTTGACACTGAACCCCTGTACACAGAGAGAACAAGACCAAACTCATAGGTGACCATGGACCCCTGCTTGAAGATGATGAACTGAGGCTCTGAAGAAGAAATGGGTCTGCAAGCGGTCATTGGCAGAATGGCTCGTGAATCAGGATCTTCGCAATTGGGAGAAGAAGCTTGGCTGAGATCCGTTTGACAAAGCATCCACGCCTGCATCCGGGAGGAACGACATGCTCGTAGTTTGGCGTACTGCTTTGCTCTGTGTAGCTCGCTCATCATCACATTCCATTGATTGTGTTCTTTTTTGTCCATGCCTCGCACCATGCTCTTGGACAGAAGTCCATCTTCAATGCGAACGAAACTGGCAAACGGCAAACTCTTTGAGCAAAGGAGTCAAGATCTCCATGCGTTGTAAGCAAGCAGAAGACCCACGACTATCTGCATGCTTCGGCTGGAACATGGTCTTCCCCCTCACCCTCTCCCAGATTTGCACAAACGTCAGAGGCCCTTGGTCATCCTCCATCTCCTTCGACGGCTCTGGTTCCATTGGCTCATCATCCTGAACATCTTTGCCTTCCTTTTCCACTGAATTGCCTTCCATTGCGTCGGTCGCCTCTTTTTGAAGCCTCTCCAACTCCTCTTGAATCTTTGACCTGTCTTCCAAACACTGCAACTTCTGCTCATCAGTCAAATGCGTCATGTCAATCTCATTGGGAGCGATCTCCTCAATCATGGTGTCATCATAATCACCGTGCTGGTTTTCATCCCAATCCTCGAACTCAACGTCTTCTGGCTCAGCCATGGGCAAATCACAATCCAAATCTTCTCCTGCATCAGGATCGGCCATGAAGAACTTCTTGCCGCTTTCGTTCCACCACGAGGTCAGGGAAGCTTTCATCTCATCTGGATCCTGTACAAGGATATGCAAGGATGTGCCTTGCAAAACACAAATTATCACACATTATAACAAAGCATAACAAAGCAAAACAAAGCCAGTTTTGACATATCATGACATATCATGACCTATCTTGACCCTCTCTGACCTGACCTGATCTATGACTTGAGATGATCTGAGCGTTCCAGCCTCATCCACGCAAAGCCAAGCAAAGAATTCGCAGGATTGATTCAACGTTTCTTGCGCAATCTCTTTCGCCTCATCCATGGTCAAGGGTGTGATCAACTTGCCTTTCGGGGCCTGCTGCTGCAATTTCTTTGCCTCGCGCAGCTGTTGCATGTGTGTGCGGTAGGTTCCAAGAATGGAATCCTGCGCCAGGGACGGCAAGAACATATAAGAACATGCAAGAACATCCCAGAACATCACAGAACCCAACAGCACCATACAGCACTAGACGCCAGTGATTGTTTAGAAATGTTTTGATATATTTTGAAAACATCTGAAAACATTTGAAATCGTTTGAAAACATCATCTCACATCATCTCACATCATCTCACACCATATCCCACCATATCCCACCTTTAAAGTTGGCTGACCTCGGAACCACTGCTTGATGTTTGAAAAATGGACTTCTGCTGGTAGCTCGGTTCGTGCCCGCGGGCGCCAGTGAAGATAAGATGGCCAAAAGAGGCAGGCCAAGCAAGAATGCACCGCAACGCACAGGAGGTTGCGCAAAGTTGTGGCTGGCAGATAGAAAGCACTCCATTTGCTTTTGTGCAGCTTCACACTGCGCCTGCAAGCCAACAGCAACATGTAGTAAGCAGCCAGGCTCTGGGCAAAAATGTCCTTGATTTCAAAAGGCGCTGAGGCGCTCCAGCCAGACATGAGCAAACCCTGTATGAACATAGCAATGGTGCAGCCACTTTCCAGCGCATTGCCTCTCAAGCAAACCCTGCAGAAAAGCTGGGCGGCCATGGGCGGCCATGGAATTGTAATATGCTTTTCTTCGGTATGAAAGGCCCACACAAATGCATGTGTTCACAACTAACGAAGCCAGATTACAAATTCTATACCAAACTTTCATATTTAAATGCGATAAATAATCATATACATACATATATACATATCAGAACTATGAAAAAACCCTAAATCCTCATAAATCATCATAAATCCACAATGTTCCAGAATAAAATCAGGAGAAGAAAGAAACAAAACCAAACACAATTAAACACCATGTTTGTGGATACATCGAAATACCCAAGCATGCCAATGAAAATGCAAAAACCTTCAACTGGGAACTGTGATCCTGCAATAATGCAAGCTTTCACCCCCAAACAAAGCAAATTACAATTCCCCCCCCCCATTCCAACACTATCAAACTTCCGACCCCAAATACATACAAAATCAAACGCCATGTTTGGAGATATATTGAAATATCAAAGGATGCCACTGAAAATGCAAGAACCTTCCACTGGGAATGCTTTTCATGTGATCATGCAAGCTTTGACCCCCAACCCCTGCAAATTACAATTCCCTGCCACTGGACATTGCATATCATTGCATGACTGTTCTGAACAAACCATAATATAAGATAACAAAACAAAACAAAAGGATACAAAAGGAACAAACACATACAGAATCATACAGAAACATACAGAAACAACAAATAAACATAAAAACACATGAAAACACTTCCAGAAAGACAAGGAAGCCACGAACGGTCCCAAAGGATGCAGCAAACTTGAATGTTTGCAGGGAGACAATGGAATATTGGCTGTAAATGTAAAAACCTTCCTGTGGGAACACTTTCCCTGGGGGCACACAAGCTTTCAGACCCAACCACAACGAATTACAATTTCCCATAAATCCCCTTCTCTCTGCGAAAGCCTGCTATGTTCAAAATTGTAATTTGATAGGTTTGGGTGGGAACGACACACTAGGCGTGGTGTTTCATAAACTTTACAACCAAAAAAAAGTTTAAAAAGTATGATGAATTATGATGAATCATGATGGATTTTTTGGCACATCATGGCACATCCTGCATCCTGCCTGTCAAGTGTCCAGGATTCAACTTCCTTGCGCAGTCTTTGTCGGATTGGAGATCCGAATGGGAATATGCCCGGGCACTGAGGCCTCCCAAAAGCAGGAAAGCCAAGTCAACTTTGAAGTCTCCAAGTTCGACGCATCCTTCAGGACTCAGGGAGACTTCAGGAAACAATGGGAAACATTGGGAAACTAGTTGCCACATGTTGTCACATCCTGTCACATCATCCACCATCATCCCAAAAAAATCCAAAAAATCCAAAAAATATCTTGACAAATCTTGCCAATTCTTGCCATGTATCTGGCACCCGTTCCCAAATGATATGCCAGGCGCTTGAACACGTGCCCCGGATCCAAGCATCCTAGCACTGGCCACTTGTTGTCATAGACGATGACTCCAAAAGCAAAGGCTGGCAGCTTCACGCGCTGGACCTTGCACTCCTTCCAGAACGGGGCTCCTGCCAGCTTCTCAGAACTCAGCAAGCCCATCAAAGCACGATTGATCAGAGCATGGGCCGACCCAGCGTCGAATGCAACGGTGGCTGGTGGAACATTGTCATTTGCAGCGCACACGGCAGCCAAACAATTGCCCATTTCCACAAACGTGTGCTCAGCCCCATGAACACCCAATTCAGCAGCTTTTGTCGGCCGTGGTACCACATCAACGGACCACACATGGGTGTTGGTATCTGTTCTGGTGATCAAATAATGTTGTGTGAGGCGGGCCAAGTCCTTGTCGTTGCTCTCACGCATCTGTTCCAATGTCAGGAACGAACGATCAGCAGCAGGGTCAGAAGCATAGTATCCCCCCACGTAGCCATAGCTATCTTGCCGCAGTCCGCTCACGAGGTCCAATGTCGCATGCCACGTTGTCTCGTCGCATAGAACTTGGAAGCCTCTGCTGCCAGGAGATAGCCCCAATAAGCGCAGGCTGCACTTGATGTTGGCTTCCAGAATGTCCCGGGAACGGCTCGCAGTGAATGGTTGAGGTACCAATTCAGACTGAAAGTCAATCCGTGGAAGGACTCGCGGGTTAACCCCGAGCAGCCTCAGAAACAAAGTTGGCAGCGGGGCCCCGAAACAAGGTAAAACATGGTAAAACATGGCTAGTAAAACATCTCATATCATCTTATATCATGCTACATCATCCTATATCAGCTTGCCCCATTTTGCCCCATCTTCCCCCTATACATCCCTCATCATCCCTCCACCCCTGATAGCCAAGGAACTGCAAAAAGTTCTCTGAATGCGTGGACTTGCCCAGGATCACCAACATCTCCAAGGCCATTTCAGGGTTCACGTACTTGCTGGTGCAGGGCCTGATGGATCCGTTCTCTACTCTGCTAATCTTATGCAGGGCTGATTTGAACAGTGCGTTCACAAGCGGCTCACTAGCCATCTTTCCAGATGCCACAAGGGAGGCCATTCGGAATTCGTCCTTGTGGCACTCGCCACGTTCTACAGCTCCCATGTACTTGCGGACCAGGGTCTGGAACATTGATTTCTCTAAGTTTTTGGGAGTGATGTCTTTGATGTCCACCAACCGAGTGTCAATGATCCCCTGTAGAGAGGCATTCCTCTTGCCCTTGTGGATTGCCAAAATGCTTTGGCGAATGTGGCCAATTGCATCCGGTATGCTTCGAGACATAAGCATCTTCAGCTCTCGCCCATGAACTTCAGCATCAAAGTAGTCACGCTTGCAGATGCTTTCTTGATGATCTCGTGTCTCTTCCTGAGTGCCCATCATCAGCAAGTGGGCCAACTGTATTTGATCAAGTCTCCAGCTCCAACGTTTGACTTCCCTCACCAAAGCAGAGTTGCGTGATAGATGGAAACATTTGCCACAAAGGCCCTTGCTGTCTGAACCTGCGCATTTGCTGCTCTTGAACATCAGCTTGTTCCCGGTGAAGTGAAAAACTGCCTCTTGCAAAGGGCCATCTCCAGTGACCAGGGGCATACCACCAAGAATCCAATTGTGCACAGATTCCCTGGCAGCAAACAGGTCGGGCACAAGCAACTCATCTGCGGCTATGTTGGCACCGGTGCATGGCCCGATGCGTTCTTCATCAATCCCTTTGAAGCTAATCAAACCGTTGTTGAAGAGTTTCAGCTTGTCTTTGTGCAACTCTCGCCTTTCATGAAGGAGAACGAAGGTTGTCCCGTCCCTCTGGAGCCTCAGCTCCTGATTACAGAGCCTACAGAGCCAAGCGCGGCTCTCAGCATCCAGCGGCTGATATATCCCTGTTCGGTTCTTCTCAAGCCAGTGGCTCAAACCTTCCCAGCCATCCGAGCCCTTCTTTGGTCTTCCTCGCTTCCTCCCTTCCACCTCTGGCTTCTTATCCTCATCACAGACTGGCTCAGGCTCAGGCGATTTCTCCGGAGATGCTGAAGGAGGGCTTGATAGCTCTTCACCCTTCGCAAGCTGCCTGCAACGTTGACAAGCAACGCGTGACATTGGCGAGTCATCCCTGAAGAGCTTCAAGAATTCCTGCCAGTGGCCCTTCCTCGGATATACGTTGTGCTTCTTGTGCTCTTTCTGAAACTCTATGTTGTGAGAGAAATTCATCTCATGCTGCAATTTGATCTCCAGCTCTTTCAACTCAGCTAATTCGCTGGCCTTGCTCTTCTTCTTTGGCTTTTCCTCTGTCTCCTTTTCTTTTTGCTTTGGGTTCTTGCTAACAGCCTGTATCTTTCTCTTCCTGGTTTTTGTTTCATCTTCAGCCGGCTGTCTTCAATGATTGTGGCAAATCTGGCCTCGCAGCTGATGGACCTGATGAGCACGGGGCTGGCTTTGTCTCCGGGCGACAGTCTGTCTGCTCTATCTTCTGCGCCAAGCAGGATGGCGGCAAGAATGGTTCCATCATGGTCAACTGCTGAAACTTTGCCTCTGACACTGCTTTGGCAGGTATTGATAACGGAATCTCAAGCCACCCAGTCTTGCGGAGGCAATTCAAAACATGCTCCGCACAAAGAACACACCGATGCCCACAACTCCAGGAGTCCATCTGGGGGGGCACTCGTGCATACTGCACTTTGATCTTGTGTCCGAATTGTTGCTCAAAATAGACACTCATTGTTTCAGAAGCCTCGAAGATGTGTTGGTTAGCCTGGCCGTCAAAAACCACGGCCCAGTTCTTGTTCCTGAGAACGACCATGAGTGCCCAGTGATTCTCGCTGTGGAGGACCACGAGGAAGACCCTGAGCTTCTTGAACATTGACATGTGGTCATGGCGCTCTGCTATGGACCAACTAACCAAACCGATGTCCTCAGCCCAGTAAGGGCCCCAGTGCCTTCGAATCGAATGCGCTAATCCATGCATGATCTGCCCCAAAGCAGCCTGATGGTTGGAAGCAAAAGAAGTGAACTCATAGATGCTCATCACATGCCGCACAAGGTCTCCCTCAAGGTCATCAGGAGTAAATCTCAGTTGCCAGTCAGGCGCATACTTCGCAGCAAGCGCTTGGACCCTCTGAACACTTGAAGACGACAATGCCCTGCAGCAAACATGGGGCCTCCAGGATGGCATATACATGAACTCCATCTCGCACAGAACAGGCCAGCCACACCAAGTGTAATCATCCCGATAGTCCGGCATGTCCTTGATGAAAACCCATGAGGAAACATCTTCAGGGATCCATGCCTTCTTGCCATCCTCCGTCATCTCAAACCAATCACTCTCGGGTTGGTCAGCTCCGCTCTCTGTGTAATTCAAAAAGGCTGCTACTTCCTGGCAGGCCACCTTGTAGATTTCAGTCACCAGACTGTCATTGGCCACCCGCCAAAGGTAGGTCATTGAGTCACAGTCGTTGCTCCTGGGCCAAAGTGACAATATATGTCAAAATATATTCGAAACATTTTGAAACAGATATATTTGAAACACAACGCATCAATACACGTATAATCACGTATGTGATCGTATGTGTCATATATCTAAAAAAACATTAAAAAAAAACAAGTGTTCAATGATGTTAAATGCCGTGGAGGTTCAGCGTGGTCAGCCATTTGCGGTCGGCTACATCGATGTCTCCTTCTACTTCAGCAAGCTCTTGAAGCAATCCCCGAAGTATATCAACCGGCTTCTCTAGGAGCTCCTTGCGTGGCTCCGTCTTCGCCTGTTGCGGCACACGCAACATTATCAAATGGAAACATTAGAAGTTTCTGGGATATTCTGGGAATGATCTGGGAATGTCGCTAGCATGACAGGCCACGACAGCCCCCAATATCAATTTTGACCACCCCTATCCACCCATATCCACCCCTCCCATTTCTTCCCTGCAACTGCTGTCCTTTGCATCCACTGTGCCGATCGGCTCCTTTTTGGCCATCTTTAAAGCCTGACGCTGTGGACATTGAGTCAAAGAGGGCACACTAGGGAATGGTAAGGAAAGATATGGAAGCATATGGACACATACTCAATCGGACATAATCGGACGGGGTCAGAGGAAACAAAACGAACATAAACGAACACAGAGCTGGAATCGCTGCGTGTCTTCATATGTATTCACCTACCATCCATGCAGTGAGAAATGCAATTTCAGAGAGAATAATGCTGAAGTGTGCTCATGATTGCTCATGCTGATACTGCAGCAGCCCAGCTGCACCATCTTACATTTGGTACACCCCCGTCCCGCCCACAGAGCAACCTTTGAACAACTTAGACTGGGACATACCTGCAACAAGCTAATTATGCAAAATGTAATATTTGAGGCAACAAGTTAAAATACATGCAGTGCTGCAGCTGAAACCACTGGTCTACACCATCTTACATTTGCACACCCCCTGCATCCCCTGCACTGCTGTCCTCTGCAACTGGCTTGGGGCTCGGCTCCTTCTTGACCATCCTTGAAGCCTGGCGCTACGAGCGCAAACATAAAAGAACAGAAACATCTAGAAACAATGGGTTCATATGGAAGATTAAGGAGAACAGAAAAAACACAGACAAACAAAGAAAAAAATGAAAACAACAAGAAACACTTGTCATTGGATGTCATTGGATGATATTGGATGTCATTGGATGTAAAACTATGTAGAAATTCATCACAGGCCATCACATGCCATGACGGGCTTTCGCCCACCCACAGCGTCGGAAATGAAAGTCCAAAGGCAACAAGGCTGAAATGTGGTCATGCTGCAGCTGCAACCACCCTTCTGCTCCATCTTACATTTTCACACCCCCTGCATCCCCTGCACTGCTGTCCTCTGCAACTGGCTTGGGGCTTGGCTCCTTCTTGGTCTTTGCTCCATCCTGGCAAGGGAGCTGCATGGAATAGCTAGCCTCTGCAATCCGAAAACAACCACAATAAGGAAACAGAGACGATCATTGCCAGAACATGTTTTTCTTGGGTTGGTCTTGATTGAATGCCTTCACATACCTTCACGAGGCTTCACCTATCCTACAATGCGATAATGGAAATTTCCACTGGAACAATGCTGAGATGTGAGCATGCTGCAGCTGCAACAACCCATCTGCTCCATCTTACATTTTCACACCCCCGGCATCCCCTGCACTGCTGTCCTCTGCAGCTGGCTCGGGGCTCGGCTCCTCGTTGGTCTTCGCTCCATCCTGGCAAGGGAGCTGCATGGAGGATAAGAAAACATGTTTATCAATGATGGAGAATAATAAGAACAATAATAAGCTTAGAAATCCCACATAGGCCCAACATATACCATCATAAAGCCTAGAAAGATCCCATGTTGTGTTCCTAAGAGTCCTTTCACCCCCCCACACCCCCACCATGAATCCCACATAGGCCCAACATATACCATCATAAAGCCTAGAAAGATACTCCCCACAGTCGTCACCAGAGCAAACCTTCCTTAGGAACACCCTTCCTGTGCCTAAGACAACCTTTTCCCAACATAAACCCATAAACCCCAACATGTTCCCAACATGGACCCAACACATCCCATCATAAATGGGAGGAACATCCCATGTTCTGTTCCTAAATCCCAACTCTTCCCAACATAAACCCACCATAAGCCCACCTTAATCCCAACATGTTCCCAATATAATCCCAACATTTCCCCAACCTATGTGCCTAACATGGCCCTTGCTGGAAGCGCAGGGGCTCCAGGGCTTCGTCCACTCGTGTCACGAGGAGGCCGCGGCACCGAAGCACCTGGAGAGAGGATAGGAAGGAGGGGAGGAGCTCTGAGGTAGGGGCCTCGCCTGCTCGGTAGGGCATCGGGAAGGGAACAGGAAGGGGTGCACTGACATTTTCTACCATGTTTGCATGTTAGCATCGGGGTGGGGAGGGTCTGCGCCAGGAAGGAGGTTTGGGGGTGGGTGGGGACAGGACAGGAAGGAGAAAAGGTGGTTCCAAGGCCTGTTGGGGTTTATACATCTTAATATACTTTAATCTGATTTATAATATCTTAATATCATCATTATTATTGTTATTTAGGATCATTGATGTTTATCATTGTTATACTCATCAACTATGATCATATATCTTGACATAAACCCCAACATAACCCCAGTGAGCTCGAGGTGACGCCGTCGAAGGTCAGGATCCAGGTACCGGCCCGAGAGGTCGGAGGCGAGGCCTCTTGATCTCCAAAAGTCGCTCCACAGGTGGGTGAGGAAAGGACAGAAAGGAGGGTAGGAGAAGGGGAGAAAAGGTGGGTTTATACATCTTAATTATTATACAGAGATGGTAAATATATAGATGGTAAAGAGCTCCCTTTCCCAACATAAACCCATCATAAACCCCAACATGTTCCCAACATGGACCCAACACATCCCATCATAAATGGGAGGAACATCCCATGTTATGTTCCTAAATCCCATCTCTTCCCAACATAAACCTACCATAAACCCCAACATGGACCCAATCAATGTGCCTAACATCGGCCTTAGGCACGACATGTGCCCTACTTACAGCCTCCTAAGGCCCCTTATGGTGCTGGAGTTGGCCTCGTGGGCCTCAGCCGTCGCTGGGGACGGAGGGCTGTGCCTCAAGAGCTGCTTAGATGAACGAGGAGTTACGGCGAGGGAAGGTAGGGCTGAGGAAGGAGCCCAGGGACGAGCCCCCGGCCACCACGCAGGCGCTGGGCCTCGGAGAACCATTGAAGGAGGACAGGAAGGAGAGAAGGAGAAAAGGTGGGTTTTTCCATCTTAATGTGATTTAATGTCATCAGGATTGTTGTTATTTATGATCATTGATGTTTATAAACCCCAACATGTTCCCAACATGGACCCAACACATCCCATCATAAATAGGAGGAACATCCCATGTTCTGTTCCTAAATCCCAACTCTTCCCAACATAAAACCCCCCATAACCCATCATAAACCATCATAAACCCCATTGATGTTTATCATTGTTATACTCATCAATTATGATGATGTATCTTGATACACAATGATACACATACCTTCACAAGGCTTCACCTATCCTACAATGCGATAATGGAAATTTCCACTGGAACAATGCTGAGATGTGAGCATGCTGCAGCTGCAACCACCCATCGGATCCATCTTACATTTTCACACCCCCTGCATCCCCTGCACTGCTGTCCTCTGCAGCTGGCTTGGGGCTCGGCTCCTCCTTGGTCTTCGCTCCATCCTGGCAAGGGGGCCGCATGGAATAGCCAGTTTCAGATCGTTTCAAATAATTTCAACATGTTTCAACATATTTCAACATGTCTTGGGAGCAAAATTGAAAAGGGAGGAAACAAAGCAAAAACAAAGGTCATTCATGGTCATTCATGGTCCTGCATGGCCATTCCATATCATTTCATCTCTTCCCAACATAAACCCCCCATAACCCATCATAAACCATCATAAACCCCCATTGATGTTTATCATTGTTATACTCATCAATTATGATGATGTATCTTGATCAATATTATGAACATAGACTAACATAAACGCAACATTTCCCAACCTCTGTGCCTAACATGGGCCTTAGGGACGACATGTGCTCTACATAAACCCACCATAAACTCCCACCATGAATCCCACATAGGCCTAACATGTACCGGCCCGACGGTGGGATACTTACCAACCCCACATCTCCACACCAGGTCTCCTGAGGTTTTTTTGGCAGCAGGCCACTTTCACGGGCCTTTGCAATCTTTTCCTTCAACATCGTCATTTGCTTTTCTTTTGCCTGCGCAAAGAACCGTGAGAGAGGAACACATAAACCATCCATAAACCAAAATAGGGCCAGGAGGGGGGGGAAAGAGGCGAGGGACGAAGGTCGGGGGACCAGGAGGGGGGGAACGAGGCGTGCTGGAGCAGCGCGATGGGCCACTGCCAGGAGGACCTTCCTCGGACAGCGGCCGTGGAGCTGGGGCCAGGACTTCACCTTGGACCACTTCCTGGGGGGTGGCTAACGATGCCTCAAAGCGATAGGGAGGGGGGAAGAGGTGGGGAGACAGGCAAGGAAAGGCAGGGTGGAGAAGGAGAAAAGGTGGGTTTATACATCTTAATATACTTTAATATACTTAGAATTTCTGAAAATCATCATTGTTATTGTTATTATGTATCATTGTTATTTATGATCAATGATGTTTATAAACCCCAACATGTTCCCAACATAAATTCATCAGAAACCCCAACATGTTCCCAACATGGACCCAACACATCCCATCATAAATGGGAGGAACATCCCATGTTCTGTTCCTAAATCCTAACTCTTCCCAACATAAAACCCCCCATAACCCATCATAAACCATCATAAACCATCATAAACCCCATTGATGTTTATCATTGTTATACTCATCAATTATGATGATGTATCTTGATACACAATGATACACATACCTTCACAAGGCTTCACTTATCCTACAGTGCGATAATTGAAATTTCCACTGGAACAATGCTGAGATGTGAGCATGCTGCAGCTGCAACCACCCATCTGATCCATCTTACATTTTCACACCCCTTGCATCCCCTGCACAGCTGTCCTCTGCAACAGGCTTGGGGCTCGGCTCCTCGTTGGTCTTCGCTCCATCCTGGCAAGGGGGCTGCATCGAATAGCTTAGTCTCCGGATGTCTAAGCATCAAATATCATCAAATATCAGCAGAATTCATGGACATTCAAAAAAAATCTTCACATACCTTCACATTCCTTCACAAGTCTTCACATACCCTCTGAAATCTTCACTTATCTTCACTTATCATCACTTATCCATACTTATCCTACAGTGCGATAATTGAAATTTCCACTGGAACAATGCTGAGATGTGAGCATGCTGCAGCTGCAACCACCCATCTGATCCATGTAACATTTGCACACCCCCTGCATCCCCTGCACTGCTGTCCTCTGCAGCTGGCTTGGGGCTCGGCTCCTCGTTGGTCTTCGCTCCATCCTGGCAAGGGGGCCGCATGGAATAGCTAGTCTCCAGATGTCTAAGCATCAAATATCAGCAAATATCAGCAGAATTCATGGACATTCAAAAAAAACCTTCACATACCTTCAAGTCTTCACATACCCTCTGAAATCTTCACTTATCATCACTTATCATCACATATCATCACTTTTGCTGCAACAACCCATCTTCTCATATCTGCTCCACCTTACCTTTTCCCACCCCCTGCATCCCCTGCACTGCTGTCCTCTGCAACTGGCGTGGGGCTCGGCTCCTTGTTGGTCATCTCGCCATCCTGGCAAGGGCCGAGAAGAAAAGGGAACAAGAATGAAAAAGATAAATCAGGATCTGTTTCACTGCGACCCCGTGACCTTGATGCATAACATAAACCTTCACACTTCATATCTTCAAGGTATGAAAATCAAGATTGATTTAACATGAATTATGTGGTGTTCCTATATGTTCCTAAAACTTCCTAAGTGATATCTTAAGATGTTTTCTACCCAATTAGAAATATTAAAAAACCCAACCTTAAACATCCATGAACCCCATATGTGCCCAACATGATCCCCAGAAACCCCCAGAAACATCCCACGTGATCCCATGTGGTGTTCCTAAGATATCCTAAGATTCCTTTTACCATCTTTTACCCCCTCATACCCCCACCGTGAACCCAAGGCATCCCAAGGCTTGACGCTTGACGCAGCGCGGGAAAGGTGCAGCGATCCGACGCGTGGAAGCCGCTGCGTGCAGAGCTGTGCATGGAGAACAAGGAGCCCAGGGCACGCTGCAGCTTGCCTATGCTGGAGAAGAGAATGCTGGCGAAGCGATTGTGACATATGTGATACATTGTGAGCTGCAGCGATGTGGCGCGCATATTGTGATATCATTGTGAGCCGCAGCGATGTGGCGCGCAGCCACCATGCCATGATCGCCCACCAGCAATCCTTTCATCTTTCATCATCTTTCATCTTCTTTCCAGATGGTCGCAACAACGTGACGCATTGTAGTCCAAGCGGGGGTAGACCAGAGAAAGCCGAAGGAAATGGATGCTGGAAGAAGGTGAAACTGTTCCAGCAAATCCTTCACATAACATCGAAATCATTCGAAATCTCGAGGTTGGGAGGCACAGGGAAGTATCCAAGCATCATCCATTGGGGGATAGCTTTGATCAAGGAGAAGGATCCAAGCATCATCCATCATCTCACCTGTTCTGGAAATCAAACACCATGTTTGGGGATATTTCGAAGTACCCAGGAATGCCAAAGAAAATGCAAAAACCTTCAACTGGTAACTCTTATCCTGTGACAATGCAAGCTTTCACCCCCAACCAAAGCCAATTACAATTTCCCCCTCCACATTCCAACACTATCGGATTTCCTACACAATCATACACAATCCTGCACATACAGAATCAAACACCATGGTTTGGGATGTTTGGGGATGTTCTCGGCATATCAAGGGGTGCCACTGAAAATGCAGAAGCCATCAAAAGCCTTCAACTGGGAACTCTGATCCTGTGATATCCTGTGATAATGCAAGCTTTCACCCCCAACCAAAGCAAATTACAATTCCCCCCATTTCCAACACTATCAATCACTATCAAACTTCCGACCCCAAAGACATACAAAATCAAACGCCATGTTTGGGGATACATCAAAATATCAAAGGATGCCACTGAAAATGCAAGGACCTTCAACTGGGAATGTTTTTCATGTGATAATGCAAGCTTTGACCCCCCAACCAAAGCCAATTACAATTTCCCCCTCCACATTCCAACACTATCGGATTTCCTACACAGTCCTGCACATACAGAATCAAACACCATGGTTTGGGGATGTTTGGGGATGTTCTCGGCATATCGAAAAACCAAGGGATGCCACTGAAAATGCAAAAGCCATCAAAAGCCTTCAACTGGGAACTCTGATCCTGTGATATCCTGTGATAATGCAAGCTTTCACCCCCAACCCAAGCAAATTACAATTCCCCTCCATTTCCAACACTATCAAACTTCCGACCCCAAAGACATACAAAATCAAACGCCATGTTTGGGGATACATCAAAATATCAAAGGATGCCACTGAAAATGCAAGGACCTTCAACTGGGAATGTTTTTCATGTGATAATGCAAGCTTTGACCCCCCAACCAAAGCCAATTACAATTTCCCCCTCCACATTCCAACACTATCGGATTTCCTACACAGTCCTGCACATACAGAATCAAACACCATGGTTTGGGGATGTTTGGGGATGTTCTCGGCATATCGAAAAACCAAGGGATGCCACTGAAAATGCAAAAGCCATCAAAAGCCTTCAACTGGGAACTCTGATCCTGTGATATCCTGTGATAATGCAAGCTTTCACCCCCAACCAAAGCAAATTACAATTCCCCCCCATTTCCAACACTATCAATCACTATCAAACTTCCGACCCCAAAGACATACAAAATCAAACGCCATGTTTGGGGATACAAAATATCAAAGGATGCCACTGAAAATGCAAGGACCTTCAACTGGGAATGCTTTTCATGCGATAATGCAAGCTTTCACCCCCAACCAAAGCCAATTACAATTCCCGCCTCCATTCTAGCAAATCCATGCAAATCCCATGAAGGTGCTCAGCAGGAGCTGTCTGCCTCCCTAAAGGTGGGGAGATTCAATGAGATTCATGGAGATTCATGTGCATGATTTGTGTGTGTGATTAAATAGATCAATAGTGATGCGTCAAAATTATGAATATTCAAACTGTTCCATGATGTTCCATGCTGATCTGGTACATGCTATTGCTGGCGTCTTTGTATCCATCCATCACCTTCCTCACCATTCATCAGTTGTGTTTCATTTATTTAAATATATTTAATTATATTTAATTATGTTGTTTCCATATGTTTCCATATGTTTCTATTATCAACCAAAAACCCATCCATTAACCATCCAATATCAACGTAAAACATCCTAAACCATCCTAAACCCATCCATTAACCGTTCATATTAATCATCCATTATCAACCTAAAACACATCCATTAACCATCTCGTATCCACTTGAATCCCAGCCATGAACCATCCATTAACATCCATTAACCCTGCCTGCAAATCACCGCCTGGCATCTGCTCAAGGGCCCACTCCAGGCTTGTGGACAAGTACTTGTCTACACCCTCTCGCTGCATAGCTAGCAGTGATTCAACCATGGGATCCTCGCGGTGTTGGATGTGTGCGGCGCAAGCCGACTGCAGAAGCTTCGGTTAGAAGACTTGAAGCCATTTTAAACTCTTCCAACTACATCCAACACTAAACGGTATCTACATGTTTTCAATTCTGGGAATATCTGGGATACCTAGACACATGGTGACACATGGTGACACATAGCGACACATGGTGACACATCTACACACAACATCGCACACATTCACACACTACTTTTCCAAGTCTTCACTATTGTTCACTCCCCCTGCGATCCCCTTTGATCTGAGGCATGAATTTCCACAAGGAACAACACTGAAGTATCCTGAAATCACAGGCATACTGCACGTATTTGATAGTATCTGCACATATCATCACATATCTCCATCTATCACCATCTCACACTTCCACATCCCCTTCATCCCCTCAATTGCTGTCCTCTGCTGGCGGCTGCGGGCGCTGCGCTGCAATGACCTCCTCGCCATCCTGGTGAGGGGACTGCACAGAGAATCTAGCCTCACAAGGTCTCAGGATGTCTAGGGATGTCTGTGGAAAAACATGGAAAAACACAACTGAAATATGCCAAAAATGTGGGCATGCTGCAGCTGAAGCAACCTATCTGCACAATTCATCACAATTTTGCACCGTCTTGCACTCTCACACCATCTCACACCCCCTTCATCCCCTCAACTGCTGTCCTCTGCTGGATCTGCTGGGGGCTGCGGGCGCTGTGCCACATTGGTCTCCTCGCCATCCTGGCAAAGGGACTGCGTAGAATATCGTAGAATAGCTAGTCTCAGGATGTCTCAGGATGTCTCAGGGCTCAAAAGAAAAGAAATGTTCCTTGGACGGATTTTCATGTGTTTGATATATTTTGATTGGTCATGGCTGGTCATGGCTGGTCTTGACTGAATGAATATGATTGAATGCCTTCACATACCTTCACAAGGCTTCACCTATCATACAGTGCGATAATTGAAATTTCCACTGGGACAATGCTGGCATGTGAGCATGCTGCAGCTGCAACCACCCATCTACACCATCTTACATTTTCACACCCCGTGCATCCCCTGCACTGCTGTCCTCTGCAGCTGGCTTGGGGCTCGGCTCCTCGTTGGTCTTCGCTCCATCCTGGCAAGGGGGGCGCATGGAAAAGCTAGTCTCCACATGTCTAAGCATCAAATATCAGCAAAATTCATGGACATTCAAAAAAAAACCTTCACATACTTTCACATTCCTTCACAAGTCTTCACATACCCTCTGAAATCTTCACTTATCATCACTTATCATATCTTATCATCACTTATCCACGCTTATCCTACAGATTCCTACATTGCAATAATTAAAAATTGGAATGAAGCAATGCTGCATGTAGGTATGCTGCAGCTGCAACCACCCATCTGATCCATCTTACATTTTCACACCCCCTGCATCCCCTGCACTGCTGTCCTCTGCAGCTGGCTTGGGGCTCGGCTCCTCGTTGTTTTTCGTTCCATCCTGGCAAGGGGGCCGCATGGAATAGCTAGTCCCTGGATGTCTCCGGATATCTCCGGATGTCTCAAGGACACAATTATCCACCAAAAAGAAATGAAGAGAAATAAGCAGAAAAAGGAACAAGATGAATCAGGATGAAACATGATGAAACATGATGAAACGATATGAAACGGACATCAGCAGACATCAGCAGCCCATCCCATCCCATCCCATCCCCACTGTGTTACATTCTAGTTCCCTTTTTTCCAGATCGCATTTGGACTCACTCACTATGACTGGCTTCATGCGCTCTTTTGACGCTTCTGCTGTTTCTGCTGGATTCTGGCACAATGCTTACAAAGCCTAAACTCTTTCATCCCATCTTGGACCTCCTTCGACCCACAGGTTGGCGCTAGATGATATGCGCCACCCGTACGAGTCAGCCAAACCACTTCAGGCTGCACGAAGCACATCGTTGACTCAGAAGGCACGGATGGCACAGGGCGGCATGTAGTGCATGACCAGATGGTTGCAAACAGCGCTGCCCCCACCAACATCCCTGCTGCGAACGCCACAAGAAGGAAGACAGCTAGGAATTCCATCGAGGAGATGAGGAAAACCTTGCTATGCTATGCTATGCTGGAAAGCTATTACCTGAGCCCAAACTACGTAATATCTATGTAATGACATCCAAGGCAAAGCTACCAACATCTATCAACATCTATCATCATCTATCATCATCTACAATCCATCGATCAACATCAATCAGCATCCATCGATCCAGTCGCTGAAACGTGGTCATGCTATGCCATGCTGCAGCTGCAACATGCTGCAACATGCTGCAACATGCTGCAACAACCCATCTGCTCATATCTGCTCCACCTTAATCCACCTTACCTTTTCACACCCCTTGCATCCCCTGTACTGCTGTCCTCTGCAGCTGGCTTGGGGCTCGGCTCCTCGTTGGTCTTCGCTCCATCCTGGCAAGGGGGCCGCATGGAATAGCTAGTCTTCGGATGTCTAAGCATCAAATATCAGCAAAATTCATGGACATTCAAAAAAAAACCTTCACATACTTTCACATTCCTTCACAAGTCTTCACATACCCTCTGAAATCTTCACTTATCATCACTTATCATCACTTATCCATACTTATCCTACAGTGCGATAATTGAAATTTCCACTGGAACAATGCTGGCATGTGAGCATGCTGCAGCTGCAACCACCCATCTACACCATCTTACATGTTCACACCCCGTGCATCCCCTGCACTGCTGTCCTCTGCAGCTGGCTTGGGGCTCGGCTCCTCGTTAGTCTTCGCTCCATCCTGGCAAGGGGGCCGCATGGAATAGCTAGTCTCCAGATGTCTAAGCATCAAACATCAGCAAAATTCATGGACGTTCAAAAAAAACCTTCACATACCTTCACATTCCATCACAAATCTTCACATACCCTCTGAAATCTTCACTTATCATCACTTATCATCACTTATCCATACTTATCCTACAGCGCGGTAATTGAAATTTCCACTGGAACAATGCTGGCATGTGAGCATGCTGCAGCTGCAACCACCCATCTGATCCATCTTACATTTTCACACCCCCTGCATCCCCTGCACTGCTGTCCTCTGCAGCTGGCTTGGGGCTCGGCTCCTCGTTAGTCTTCGCTCCATCCTGGCAAGGGGGCCGCATGGAATAGCTAGTCTCCGGATGTCTAAGCATCGAATATCATCAAAATTCATGGAAGTTCAAAAAAAACCTTCACATACCTTCACATTCCTTCACAAGTCTTCACATACCCTCTGAAATCTTCACTTATCATCACTTATCATCACTTATCCATACTTATCCATACTTATCCTACAGTGCAATAATTAAAATTTGGAATGAAACAATGCTGGCATGTAGGTATGCTGCAGCTGCAACCACCCATCTGATCCATCTTACATTTTCACACCCCCTGCATCCCCTGCACTGCTGTCCTCTGCAGCTGGCTTGGGGCTCGGCTCCTCGTTGGTCTTCGCTCCATCCTGGCAAGGGGGCCGCATGGAATAGCCAGTTTCAGATCGTTTCAAATAATTTCAACATATTTCAACATGTCTTGGGAGCAAAATTGAAAAGGGAGGAAACAAAGCAAAAACAAAGGTCATTCACGGTCATTCATGGTCATTCATGGTCATTCATGGTCATTCATGGTCATTCATGGTCGTGCATGGCCATTCCATGCCATTCCATGTTGTTCCTGTGGTTTGGCCTTCCCCGCTATGTGGGAATATGTGGGAAAAGCAATTTCACAGGGAACGATATGGAAATGTGGTCATGCTACAGCTGCAACATGCTGCATCGACCCATCTGTACCATTCTGTACCATCTTACATTCTCACACCCCTGCATCCCCTGCACTGCTGATCACTGCTGTCCTTTGCACCTGGCTTGGGACTTGGCTCCTTGTTCGTCTTATTCATCTTTGCTCCATCCTGGCAAGGGGGCCGCATGATATAGCATGATATAGCTAGTTTCAGATAGTTTGAACAAGTCTTGGAGGCAAAATTCAAAAAGTAGGAAACAAAAGAAAAACAAAGCTCATTTATGATCATTTACGATCATTTATGGTCACCTATGATCACCTATGGCATCTCATGGCATCTCACGATACCTCATGGCCATTTATGAATTTATGGCCATTCCACGTTGTTCCTGTGGTTTCGCCTTCCCTTCTGTGTGGGAAAATGTGGAAAAAGCAATTTCACAGGGAACGATACTGAAACAAGGTCATGCTGCAGCTGCAACAACCCATCTGCTCCATCTGACATTTTTACACCCCCTTTTTCCCCTTGTCCTTTACTGCATGCTTTGTGTCTGGCTCTGGTTTGATTTTCTCACCGTCCTGGCAAAGGGACAGCATGGAGTAGCCTGCGTCAGCGCGTCTTAAGAGATCTTAAGAGCAAACTGAAGATAATTGAAGAAGATTGAAGAAGAAGGAAACAAAAGAAACAGAGGAAACACGGCCATTCATGGTCATGCATGGCCATTCCATGTTGTTCCTATGGTTTGGCCTTCCCTTCTATGTGGGAAAATATGGGAAAAGCAATTTCACAGGGAACGATACTGAAAAAAGGCCATGCTGCAGCTGCAACAACCCATCTGCACCATCTTACATTTTCACACCCCTGGCGTCCCTTCAAATCCCCAGCTGCTTTCCTCTGCTTTTGCTTTTGGTTTCTTCTTGTTGGTCTTCCCAGAATCCTGGCAAAGGGCTAGTCTCAGGATGTCTCAGGAGGTTGCAGACCATAAAGAAAACAAAGGAAACACAAACATGCAAACATGGTAGACATATATGGTTGCTGAATGTTGATGACTGTCTCTAGATGTCTCTGGTATTGCAAAGGGCGCACATAGATGATTGAAAAATGTAATTTTGGACCCAGGCGAGTCGATTGCCACAAAATCTGATGGATCAGCAGCCTGCCAAACCGAGGTTACATTTTGACCCCCTTCTTTCCCCCATCCCTGCCCAGCCTGCCCAGCAGATGCAGATGATGCGCCACCTCCAGATCCCTGGCGAAAACGCGCAAACACACGCAAACAGAACACCAAAACAACATTGCTCGTGCAGCGACGCACAAAGAAATCAAAAGAAACAGCGAGAAAATACTCTGGGTTTATCATGGATTATCGTGGTTTACCATGGATTATCATGGTTTATCCAGGCGTATCCAGGCGCGTGATTGTATCTGCTTAGTGAATCATTGCGAAAATCTTACCATATCTTAGCATATCTTACCTGCAATATCCTACAATATCTTTGTACATCTTTGATCATCTTTGTCTCCAGCCAACTCCAGCCAGCCAATTCTCGACAAGTGTCGGGTTTCTCGCATTTTCTCGCATCATCTCACACAACATCACACAAACAGCATCATGAAGTCTGGCCATATGAAGCCAACAAATACCAACAGCATGCGCAGATAGCAACCAACCCTTATTGGCCGGTCTCTGCTTCCCATGCCCTCATCACGGCCCTGCAGAAAGAAGGGGTGTAAGCAGCAGTGTTTGACAGGGCCTTTGTCCCTGAAACAGAAGGTTTTCCTGCTGCTGTGATTGTTCTTTTACAGTAAACAGGTTTGCGCTTCAGGCTTGCGATTCGTTTCTCGAACTTCTCCTTGTTCGCCTTCGTCATTGTTCTTGCCAGCATAGAACAGCTCCTAAAAGGGAAAACACATGAAATCACATGCAATCACATGATACCATTTGAAAACATCCAGAAACTCGATCAAATTTGCACTATGATATTTACCATGATTTACCATGATTTACCATCTGTTACCAAACCTCAAACATTTTCAAACTGCCATCAACTGCTAGCCAGGCGCCTCATGTTGGAAACCAGGTGCGTGGGCTTCGGGATGGTCAAGTTAAACAAGCCCATCCATGTCACATGGAAAGACATACGGAGTTGAGCAATGACGGCAACCCAATCTCTTTGTTTGAACATCCATGATGTTGTAGGCTGCTCACAAATGATATGAACGTCCGGGCGCAAAGCAGCCAAGATCTGAAGGAACAGAACCTCCAGTCATGCGTGATCGTGCAAAATCGTGCAAACATGATCAAACATGCGCAAACACGTAACCACACTATACCACACTGATTGCCACAGCTGACAGCTCTGTGCAATGTGGACTTTTCACATGTCTCATCAAGTCTCTACAAACACATCTGCAAACATCTACAAACTACATGGCATATCATGGCATATCATGGCATATCATATCAATGTGATGAGATGTGGTGAAATATGATGAAATGTGGAGATATTTGGACATATTTGGACAAGTTACGGTGTTCCGGGAAATGCAATTGGCCATCCTTACCCCGAAGTTGGAAGTGTCTCCAAGTAGGTAAAAGTCTGACCGCATGTGCGTCGGTGATGATAGGAAAACGAACATGGAACACGGCGGTCCAAGCACCACCAAAGCTCCCGGAAGAAGCCTGTCCAAGAAGATCCAAGATGATCCAAGAAAATAACAAATTGGTATGTGACATCATGTGATAAAATGAAGTGCGTGTGTTCCAAAACAAAGCCACAACATGCTACATCATGCTACAATGGTTCCAACATGTTCCAACATGTTCCAACATGTTCCAACTTTCCAAAGACTTCCACCTGGAAATCAAATAAACCAGGAGCCAAAAGCCGGACACGGACAGCACGTCGTGTGCCGGGTCCGTTTTGATGTCATAGCAAAAGGCCCGGTACCCGTTCCTCTGGAACATTTTCCTGAGCAGCAGGTTTCTGTACGGAATCACAAAGTTTTGGAACTATATGGAACTATCTGGAGTTCTGACATGTACTGACAAGGTATGTGGTATTTCAAATCATCCTTCATCATCCTTCATCATCGTTCATCATCCTTCTAAATGCAAATATGTGGATCCCTCATGATCCCTCCAAGGCTCGTTAAGCCGCCTCCCCCTCCAAATAAATCAAGGCAATGAAGATCTGCCGGGCCTAGGACAATCAAACTAGCCCCGGTAATTATGAAATACCATAAAATATGAAAAACATATTGAAAAATATTGAAAAATATTCAAAAAATAAAAACAAATCATAATGGATAAATCATAAATCCTGTATATTTCATTATATTTCATTATATTACCAAATGGTGAAATGATTTGTGCAGATTTGTGCAGGACATTGCAGGACAGCAAACTGGATCCGTGCAGTCGCGCTACCGTGGAACCCGCTCATCACGGCCACAATCGTATGGACCAAAGGCAAGAACCACATTCGCTCATCGGTCACTGTCGATGTATCTTCATCACTCTTTTTTGGAGCCATTGCGAGACTTACAAAGGGGCGGCAATTCAGGGCCTATACGTCAAAGATCGAAGCCTTGAGCAAACGCTATGGTTGCAATTTTGTAATATTTACATCGCTTCGCAGAGCCAATCTACGCCAATCCATCATACAAATATATATCCAAACATACCCAAACAATCCCAAACATACCCAAACCTAGCATCATGATTCATCGTGATTCAACACCCATCAACACCCAGCATCATCCAGTGGCAAAAGCATGCAAAAAATGGCAAAAGTGCACGAAAGCTCGCTCAAACATGCTCAAACACGCAGGGAACACATCCGCAGCACTACCATCTGCCTGAATCAAAGCCCGTGCCTGCACGCGCTGACATCCGCTGACACAGGACTCAGCATATCCCAGCATTACCCAGCATGATCCGGCAGCATCCGGCAGCCTTCGCCCAAAGATGTTCGGAGGGTGGCCAGCGCGATGACCAAATCCAGCCACTTGCATTCTTAAACCTGAAGGTCAGCCCGGCAAACACAAATCAGAGAGAAAAAGGAAAAACTTAAAAATCCTATCAAATGCCACTTTGGGGATCTTTGGGGACTACACTGGAATACAATGGAATAGATCGAAATAACCATAAATAACCAAGAAATACCATGAAATACCAAGAACACCCTGAAGGATGTCGTGGGATGCCAATGAAAATGCAAAAACCTTGAACTGGGAACTCTTCTCCTGTGATAATGCAAGCTTTCACTCCCAACCAAAGCAAATTACAATTTCCCCCCCATATCCAACCGGCTACCGCAAATCAACACATAATCAAACACCATGTTTGGGGATGCTTAGGGATATATCGAAATATCAAAGGATGCCATTGAAATCCATTGAAAATGAAAAAACCTTCATCTGGGAACTCTGCTCCTGGGACAACACAAGCTTTCACCCCCTACCAAGGCAAATTACAATTTTCCCCCCCCATTCCAACACCGTCAAACCTGCTACCATCATCTACCATCATCTACCATCTGCTACCCCAAATACACACATATACAAAACACATACACAAGATTTCACAAGCACACAAATTCAAACAGAATCAAACACCATGATTGAAAATCTTTCAGGATATATGAAAATAAATCAAATTATCCAGGAATGTCATGGGGTGATATGGAAAGAAATGGGATGCCAGGCAATGAAAATGCAAAACCCTTCAGCTGGGAACCCTGCTCGTGTGATAATGAAGCTTTCACTCCCAACCAAAGCAAATTACAAATTCCCCCCCCCATATCCAACCGGCTACCACAAATTAACACAAAATCATCCAAGTATATCCAAGTATCGAGATATATCATGATATATCTAGGTATGTCTAAGTATGTCTAAGTCATTCCAGGCATCCGGATGAACAATGCCTCACAAACATATCTGAGTTTCTGGCCGAATCCCCTCGTGCCAACTCTTTCGGCTGCCGCCATCTCCTTTTGTCCCCACGGCGCTGCACCTCCAGAACATTCCAGAACTGCAAGCTCAAAAAAATTAAAATATCTTCAAATGGTTTCAAAACATATCGAAACATTTCGGAACATTTCAATATTCCACACTTTTCTGTAAGCTTTCCTAACTACACTACAGCATACTGCAGCAATATCAGGCAAACACATCAGCATTTCACATCATCTTACTGTAAAATACTGTAAATGATTTGAAAAAATCAGAATGGATATGAATGGATCATAATGGATCGACACCATTCGACACCAAACCCTTTGCATCAACACCAGCCTTGCACGGAACACCTGGCGCTGATCGTCCCACCGCACATCAAACCCTTCGCATCCACAGTTGCGCACCCCCTGGACGGCAAAGCAAAAATGCAATCAAATTGTACCTCTTACATCATCTTACATCATCTTACATCATCTTACATCCTTTTACCACTAATGTGGGACAAAAATGGACAGAATAATGGACAGAATATCACCCAACACACACATACACACACACTGCATCGCACATCATCACATTTCATCACACTTCTTCAGCCACCTTCAGCCTAGTTACACACAGAGACACTTCAGGTAGATCCGGCGGCGGAGACGATGCCATATTGGAAGTTGATTGAGCGCACAGGTGTGCAAGAAACAGAAGGCTCAAAATTCAGGAAGAAAACGTAAGAAAATGTAAACGCATGATAGCATATGAATGAATCAACCTAAATCATCCTCAGTCAAAACATATTTGAACATCTTTGAGCATCTTTGGGCCACTTGCAGCGAGATGCGGCGAGTCACGGTATGCTTTCTGAACACTTCTGCTGACATCTGCTGAAATCATCTGCAATCCTGAAAAATTCTTCAATCATCTTCAATCATCTTGAATCTTTTTAGGGCTGTCCTGCCCCCCCCCCCTTGGCCCTGGGGTGCCAGGGGGGAAGAGAAATGTAAAATGAATGGTTGAGACCCCAAACACAACACATTACAATACCCCCCCC
>VSDK01008670.1:120324-160225 GCA_009767595.1 Symbiodinium kawagutii | reverse complement strand
CTGAAACGTATCGACTATGTCCGCATTCCCCTCCGGTGGACACCTGAATTGTGTTCCAGCTGGATTGATTATGGAATAGAGGTTGCTCTTGCTCGTGATGACCACTTCACGGCGTGCCTGGAGGTGTGCATGCCGTCTACTTTGGTTTTTCCGCCTATGGGGCGCCAGTCTCCACAAACCCGCCGTCATTCCATGGAGGACTTGGACTGGAACCGCTTGTATGATGCTTGCTCAGTGGCAATCCCTGCTCAGATGGATGTTCATTCCCATGCCTTGCTTTTACAGCAACGCCTGAGTAAGGCGTTTGTTCGGAGCAAGAAGAGGGTTGCCAAACCTCTGAAGGCGTCCATGTCTGACTCTACGTGGCAGCTTCTACTCGACAAGCGTGGAGAACGAAAGAATCTTGCTCAAGCTCAACGCCTCCAGCACCGCACTACTTTGTTGCTTTGCTTCGAAGCCTGGCACTACTACCGCGCTGATGATGAGGAGGAAGAGGTCATTTGGGTTCAGCCGGATTTTGAGGTAGACCTTTGTGCTGTGCGTTCTCTGTTCAGGGAGCAAGATCACCTGATTGCTGCTGCCTACCATCGCTTTCGCTGCAAAGGACGGGCACTCACTGCCGCCATGCGCAAGGATGACCAGACCTTTTTCGCAACATGCCTTCAAGATGTTGGTGAATTTTGCTCTGCGACTCAGGCCAAGCAGTTCTGGGGTGTGATCAGACGCAGCATGCCCAAGTTTCGAACCAGGAGGCTGCAGTGCGACCCTGGCCGTATTGAGTCCTTGGAGGAGCAATGGGGGCCTCATTTTCGTGACCTGGAATTGGGGCATTCTCGCAGCTTGGAGGACATTTGGATCGACTGCCAAAGACGTCAAGCGGCCACTCCACCAGCTGTGCACACATTGAAGCCGTGTGATTTGCCTTCGCTTCGGGAAGTTGAAGATGCTTGCAGGGCTGTTCGTGCAGACCGTGCTACTGGCTTTGACGACCTTCCCTCAGCCTTGACTCATAGCATGCCGCATCTGGTGGCGCAGACCCACTATGACTTGTTTGTCAAAATTTTCACGTGGCAATCTGAACCTCTCTTCTTTAAAGGGGGAGTGCTGGCCACGCTCCCAAAGAAGCCGGTGTGCAGCTTGGCCTCGGACTATCGAGGAGTCCTATTGCTGCCGACCGTTGCCAAGCGGCTACACAACATCCTCCGCCAGCGTCTGATGGCCTCTCTACAATTGCAACGTCCTCCGGGACAAATGGGAGGATACCCACATCAAGAAGTGCTGTTCGGCAGTCAGTATCTTCGGACATTTGGACGCCTCATGGATGCACACGCTATGTCGAGCGGGCTATTGTTCATTGATCTTACACAGGCGTTCCATCGACTCATTCGAGAATTGGTGGTTGGCGTTGGTGCTGAGCAAAGCCTGATTGATGTTTTACATGGACTTGCCTGCGAAGGTGGAGACGTAGCGGCTATTAGTAGCCGGTTGGGGCACCCAACCTTGCTTCATGACTTGAAAATCCCACCGCTTCTCCGGCAGCTATTGCTGGATATCCATCAGGAGACGTGGTTCACGCTCAAACACCAGTTTGACATTATTGTTACTCGCCGTGGAACCCGCCCAGGTTCGCCGTTGGCAGACATCATCTTTCACATCGTGATGTGGGATGTGGCGAGGGATCTACGGGCTTGGCTGGCTCTTCAGACCGACCTGCAGTCCATTGCCCAGGAGTGTGATGTGGTGATTGAGCCCATCTTTTGGAGCGATGACTTGGCAATTCCTTGGGCTTCCAGAATGGCGTCCTCACTGGCCGATGACATGGGAGGGCTCATGAGGGTGGTCCATCAGCTCTTTCAGAAGCGGGGATTTGTTTTGAACATGAACAAGGGGAAGACCAGTGCTATTTTGACCTTCAGAGGCAAGGGAGCTCCGGCTTGTAGGCAGCAGTACCTTCTTCAGCCGACATCGGTTCTGGAATGTCCGCCTGCTGGTGGCAATGATGAGCCCCTAACCTTGCCGTTGGTCTCCAAGTACAAGCATTTGGGAACATATGTCACCGAAGATCATTCAATCGATCAGGAGTTGGCGGTGAGGATTGGCATGGCGCAGCACATGTTTTCCACTTTGGCCCGGCCAGTATTGTGCAATCGCCATCTGCCTTTGAAAACTCGTGTTCAGATGTACCGCACCCTCATTGAGAGCCGCTTATACTTTGGCCTTGGGGCTTGGGCCACCCCGACTAAGACCCAACTTGCCAAGCTCCAGGCTACTGTGCTGCGCTTTCTTCAGAGGATCCTTCGGTTGTCTATGGACCAACGGACCAGCATGTCGACGCAGGAGGTCTTTGTGCGCACTGGGGTGGCTTCTCCAAGGGTGCGTTTGGCTATTGACCGTCTTCTTTATGCACGTCGGTTCCTGCAGCATGCGCCGGACTTTGTCATCCATGGGGTTATGAAGGAACATCAGGTGACCACTGACTCCTGGCTTCATGGTGTCTGCATGGATTTGCATTGGGTTGAAGAGGTACGGCCTGACACTCTTCCGGCAGGATGGGAGCATGACTTGACTGACTTTTTCGACTGGATCCAGAACCCTGCCACGCCCTGGAAGCGAATCATTGCACAAGTCTGGCACCGGCACAGGAAGCAAGAAGAGATTGGTCTTCGCACGCTGCAGATGCACAAGCTTATTTTCCGAGATCTCCGAGCTCTGGGTGCTGAGTTTGAGCCGACGCCTTTTGGTGACTTGGACCCCGTCGACCAGGTCTATGAGTGTGAATGTGGGCGGACCTTTGGTTCGGGACAGGGTCTGGCCACTCATCGCAGGAAGGCTCATGGCCAGCATTGTGCCGAACACCACCTGCTGCAAGGCTCATGCTGTCCTTGCTGCATGCGCCAATTCTGGAGCACGCAAAGGCTACAACAGCATTTGGCATACCGGAGTAGACGCACCGGGTTGAACAGCTGTTTCCAGCAGCTCCAGTCATGGGGAGTTCAAGTGCCTTATGAACCTTGCAAGATGCCGACGGCCTTTGCTGGACTTCATCGCGTTGAAGCTATTGTACCATTGATGTTCGCCAACGTGAAGCCGACCAGATTGTTGGCGATTTGGCTACCTTGCTGGAAGGCCTTCATCCGGAGGCGGTGCCGGCAGATGCTGATGACTGTCGAGCTCTGCTGTTCACTGATCTCTCCTTGACAACCAGGGATTGGTTCCATGCTTTTGTGGCTGCGGGTCATGAGAGTGGCCCTGAGGAAGACTTGGCAGACATGTGGCTGGAGGTTCTCCTTGCTGGACCACATGAGCTACATGATTGGGCGGCCTTGCAGTTCTTGGACTGGGGAGCGGATGAGCTGCCGGCTGTCTGTGCAGACTTTGTGGATGGCGAAGCAGAAAATTTAGCAGACAGGGCATTCTATGTTGTGGCTGAAGCGCTACCGCAGTTTCGCACTCTGCAGCAGAAGGATCTTCTGTATCAGCGCCTGCGTCATCTTCAGGCCACTATGGATGCCCCTTTTCCCCATCGAGGTGACCTTGGCCGACCACGACCACCGACACGTCGAGCCTTGTCGACTACCTCGGTGCCTCGGGCGTTCTGCGAACAAGTTCTTTGGCATGAAAATTTGCGAGATCTCCGATGGATAGCGTTTCCTCCGCTGCAGCCTATTCCCTTGTACAAGCCCCTCACGCAGAGGCCCTGCTTCCTGATCTGCCATTTGTTCAGTGGGAGGCGCCGAGCAGGCGATTTCCATGATCAAATGCATGGCTGGGCTGATCGCAGAGGCTTTGATGTGCGTATTTTGAGCATGGATACGGCTGTCTCCGAATGGTACGGCGACCTCACGACAGGTGCGCAGTCCTGGCGCCAGTTGGAATCCTTGTATGACAAGGGTTGGGTGGCGGCCACATTATGTGGTCCGCCGTGTGAGACATGGACGGAAGCACGCCACAATCCACCACCTCCTGCTGCCCCTGGCTGCCGGAGCCCTCGTTGGCCACGTCCATTGCGTTCGATGCTCCAGGCGTTTGGCTTGGAGGGCCTCACCATGAAGGAGATGAAGCAATTGGACTACGGCACCATGTTCGTCCTCAACATGTTGCGCATGTGCTGCAGTCATGTGGGTCGAGGTGGATGCTTCATCATGGAACACCCAGGACCGCCTTCGTTGGAGGAACGTGCCAGTGTATGGTCGCTGGCGCTTACTCAACTTCTCCGTCGGCACCACCACTGTGGGTTCCATGTTTTGAGCCAATGGAGATGGGGAGCGCTGGCCTGCAAACCCACTGGGTTTCTTACGGTGGGACTGCCGCGCTTCTGGCAGACAATGTGGCAACATCACCTCCCAGAGCTGCGACGACCGGAACGTGTGGCCATTGGAGTCGACCAGAACAACCAGTTTCGGACCGCAATTCTGAAAGAGTACCCAGCCCAGCTTTGCAAAGCATTAGCTGAGTCCATCGGCTCTCAATTGGAGTCTGATTGGCGTGCGGGTCATGTGCGTGCATGGCCTGGCGGGAGCTCGACTACTCCGAGTGTGACAGACGAGCCTCTCTGCCAATGGGTACAGGAGGCGGCAGCCATCTCTGCGCAGATCCGCGCAAATGCGTCGATCGGGCGTGACTATCAGGGATAGGTTGCTGCTTTGTGTTTAATTTACGCATGTTTTTGACGCTGCAAGGGAATGAACCCTTTTGAAGCCCAGAAAGAAAAGAATGTCCGCCGTGATTAATTACTCCGGCCAAAGCTGTCTTACAAAAGAGTTCGTGAGGTCATGATGGCCATGTTTTGCATCGAAAACAAACGAGTTACATGAAGTGGTGAGTGGCTTGGGGTGGTTTTCATGCTGGGATGGTCATCCATTTTTCGATGTTTTTTATTGACCCAGTGGCGGTGTCGTTGATTTATATCCCATTTTTGTCGATGAACTATCATCCCCAGCTTTGTCAACCATGAAGCAGGAAGATTAACCATCCGTTGGTTGGCTGTAGTCAGTATTAACCATTACGTCTTCACCATTTTAACCACTATATGCACCCTTTCAACCAGCAATACCAACAAATTATCCTTTAGTTCTAACTACTAGCATTGGCATTATCAACCATTTTAATCAGCGATATCAACCACCCTTAACACAACCTATGGGCAGTTCATTGTTCCCAAGTGCTTGAGAAGTTGAGAGATTCCCAAGCCCAGCTATGCTCAGCTGGCTGCAGTCCCAGCTTCGCATGGGCGAGGTCAGGCATGGTCTGTGCCACCACAGGCTTGGCATAGCGGCCTCCAGGACCCGCCTTGACATCGCGTTTCCGACAGCATCGGTTCTCTTTTTGCTAATTGAAAACATGGATGGTTGGGAGCTGAATCTTGGAAGAATAACAGGATGAGCATCATGACTAGCCATGGGTTGCATCCACAACTTACCAGCCATAGGGGCATGGATCATCCAAGTACCCACCACCTGTCAGGATGATGAATCGGACTAGAGAGGATATGTAGGTTGCACTTTTGGGGCTCTGGTTCACATCCTGTTGTGTCGCCTCGTCAGCGCAGCTCCAACAGTTTTACCGGAATGCTGTAGGGATGAAACGTCCTTTCTTTCTCGATTCAGTTCATGCGTGGAACAAAAAGAGTCTCCAACATCTACCAAATAAGACGTACATATTTCAGGTAATCAAGAACCAATCTGGACATCACTCTTCGGACTCTGGCACCTCAACTACATAGGAAAATCCAATGTCATGGATCCAAAGTGATCACTGGATGAAGCTTCCACCAGCCAGTAGGAATTGCTTGTTGGTGGAGATTTGCCCAGAATAGTGGTCAATAAGCAGCAATCATGGGTGATAATGGTGCCAAGCTTGGTACCCCTAAAGTCCTTGTACATCTTGTCCAAATCTGCCACCGTCAAGCCCCGGATTCTGACCCTTTTGTGCTGGGCATATCAACCTCTCAAACCTGATCCATGGACCCATGATATTGTGCAGGCATGTTTCATGAAATGCTCCTTCTCAACAAAAATCACACATGCACGCTTTTCTGAAATCTGGATTGGATGGGTTAAACAGCTTAGTATCACTTGGAACTCTTTACTGTGAGTGTGATAATTAGATCCATTAGGCAGAGTCTCCCATCTATCACCGCTTGTTTTGCAGGCTAAGCAATCCAATGGGCGTCAACAAGTCCCTCAGCTATCAGCCTATCAGTGAGCACCACGCAAGCGCCCCCGGCCTCCTTGAGGAAACCTAAAATGTCTTCAATGGTGATGTCACCCGAGCCATCACGATCGATCCTGGACTGCGCAGGGCCCCCATACATGGGCCAAGTCAATCCCATGCTGGCAGTGTCATGGGTCCAAACCGAGAGATTCAAAGACCTCGAGTAAACTTGGTACTGATGCATGCACGCATTCGAATATGCTCTTCTCGACATGTTTTGCATTCAGATATGCACCGGAAAAACTGGACCTCCACAGGCAGCGCTCGCGGCTCTCTGACCCACATTAACTATATGTGTATGCAGTGTTTTCGGCCCTCAAAACACTGTATTGTCATCTCTGCAGTGTAATGCGCGAACGAAGACAGGATTCAACTGCTCAAATATTTTCAGAGGATATCCATATTGATAATAAACATCACCCCCAGTGTACCCAAATGGCTGGTGATTTGACCCCACCATAGGGGGGTTGCTTGTATGGATGTACCATTACTGCGGACATCATTGCCAAAAAAATATGCAAATCTGCAAGCATCGTGAAATATGAGCAGCAAATAGCAGCAATATTTTTTCCCGTATACTCACCGAACCTGTTACACTGTATCTGTATTGGTTGCTCACTTTGCCACGTATATCAGACAACAAATGGCAATTATGAGAGCCCGCTGTACCATTTCTCGCCGTTCAGATCTAGTATTGCCACATCATGGCAAATCATTAGCTATTTTGCCATGATTAGTCAACTGTTTTGCCATGAGTTAGCTATTTTTATGCTATTGTGGTGATGTAGGTCATTGGACCGGTGGATCTACCATTGCTTAGCACACTGCCGTGAGATCTTGCCGTTTTGGCCTGGCAAAGAGATCTTCCAAGTGCCACCTGAGCCACGGTGGCACAGGTTTCGGGTGATTTTACAGTGTCCCCCTCTGAGGTGGCTGCCAGTGTCTCCCAGTTGGGTAATCTTTCCCTCCCCTTCCACAGTTACCTCTATAGTGGGTAACCAGCTGGTTTCTACCATTGCTTTTTAGGGTTGGTTACCTACTATAAAGGTAACTGGAAGGGTAATCTTTGGAGAATGGATGGTCCTTGAAACAGATCACTCAATTTCTTCAGCACCTGTGAATACGATCATCTCACATGCCAATTGATCCAATCCAGAGCTGTCACTTCATTCAACAGCAGTGCTGTTGTGAAAATTTTGGCACCTAATCTCAGGATAGCTTTAGCAACAACCATATCCACTTGCTTATTTTGGGAACATGATGCCTAGGTTAAATCATAACTTATTGCATACGTTTAGTATTGTATACTTGTATTCTAGTGGCACCCAGCAATGTGGAGGGAGTGATAGTTTTTATGTGCATGTTGATGTCCCAAGTGTTAGCAACTCAATCCCAATCAGCATTATAAGTCTGATAGTCTCCCGACATCTGAAAGTGATATACCCTCTAGGTCAGAAATGGCTTCGCCACTTGTGCCAGCTCAAATGACGGGAATGTTGACTGCAAAAAAAACAATACACAAAATCCAACTCAAGAATCACAGTAGCTTTTAAGTTCCCAATCGACCTATCTGTGTTGCACCAAGTTTTCGCAGTTCCTGGCATATGACAACAGCCTGTCAACTTGCACTCAACTTCGCAACGCGTGCGTGTTGCCGTATGTTGCCTTCTGTCTGGGCTCTTAGAATATCAACCGGCAACCTTTGGCTGTACCTTGCCAAGTCAGCATTGTCAGCACTGAAAACCATGAAAAATCACCACCCATGGGTCCCTTCACCTCTTTTTAACAATCCCCAAGTTCACTCTTACAAATAGTAAATTACACATTAGTAAGAAAAGTGACACAAGTATATCGGAAAAACACAACCGTTAACATCTGTTGAACCCCCATGCAGCGGTATCCCTGGCAACCCCTAGGGGCGCCTAGGGGAACCCCTGGAGGAACTCGGGAATCGCGGGGAACCCCTGGGCCATCGCCGGCGCCAAGATGCTCGTCGTATCGCAAACGCTGCAGGCCCTCCATGAAGGCTGGGCGAGTCACCTGGCAGGTCGTCTTTTGGTTCAATCAAGTCCTTTGTGACAACATATATGGTTGTTTCTCAAAATAGGGAACCCAAAAAATAGAGGGTGTATGACTATAAATGACTCATATTGGATGATTTGGGGGTACCCGTATTTTGAGAAACGCCCATATGTTGTATATTATAGATGTTTCTAATAGGTTGTTTATTGTAGATGTTTATTATGTTTATCATAGTATACTATTCATGAAATTCATGAGTTGTTTATTAATTAGTCCTTTATGACAACAACATAACTACTGTTAGTATTGCATAACAACTAACTATTAGTTATTAGTCCTTTATGATGTTGTGATAATCGGTATATAACCCTATCAATTTATGTTATAGTATATCATTTTTTGTTATACTATATCAATTAGTATGCAATAACAACATAACTACTATTAGTTGTTATACAATCTCAGTCTTTATGTTGTTGTAGAATTATGCTGATAAATCCTATTGATTAGTTGTTATACTATTTCTATGACAACATGCGAATGAGTTAGTTTTTTATTATAGATGCATGCTAATGAGTTGTTGATTGTTGTACATGCATATTTGAATGGTAGGTCTATAACAAACAGAAATAGTATGCAATAACAATATCAATTAGTATGCAATAACAACATAACTAGTAATTAAGATATTATTCATTTTTCTTATTTTATGACAATCTTATGTTGTATGTTTGAAAACTAAGTATGACAACGTACCATCAATTTGTTGTTTATTATAGATGCAAACAAATGAATTGTTTATTGTTATAGGTTGAAGTATTAACAATGATTCTTTAATGGATTGGAGTACATGGTGTAGACGTTGTCTAGACGTCTAGCATTAAGAAACATACATGAATGACATAAATCAATAGATGAATACATACATGTTCTCTACTATTATGTGTATTTTTGTTAAATATATAGATATATATATATGCATAATTGAGGATGAGTTCATGATGTTACAATATTTTACATGAACATATATGAAAATGTGTAATTATGCACAACCGTACTAAGTACCAATCGCCCAGATACAGTAATTAAACAACACGTGCTGACATCATTGAGCGACTGATAGCCAGAAAAAAAAAAAAAAAAACATTATTGAACGCTTTCCGAACCAAGTAGATCATTTGATTGTCAATGATTGCTTGAACATGGCAAGCAAGTGAGGACAGCCGCCGCAACAAACTATCTGAGAATGCTAAGTGCCAAAAGGCGTTGTTGGGAAATGGTAGTACAATACACCACGGAAGGATCTAATTGAGTTGTCTTTAGGGATCAATCACATGACCCTGTGATTTGATGGAACAAATTCAGTTTTGCATTGGCAATAGCAAACTGTGAAGTTTATGTTCAACACCATTGCAGTAGTTTGGCTTATCACCTTACACTGCCAACAAGTCCCATTGAGACCATGCCGGTCTTGGTTAATTGATATTGACATCACAAACCAAAGGAATCCATGCATCGAAAGAATACATTCGCATGTTAAGCAAACAAAATAGGTACCAGCCAGGGGTGCCTAAGACTCAACATGCAAGGGCAATGATGATTGTTGGTCCCGTTGGCTGGAAGATGGGGTAAGAAATCTCATGGTCCATGGTCAAAAACCCTCAGGTCACGTCCTATTTGGTGGTTTCTCAGAGGGGGGCCCCCACCTATCATCCAGTTCATGAACATCTACAAGAATAAACCAACCATAACTCGGGGGTCACCCAGTGCTGGCTAAAGCCAACCATCTAAAGCTGCTTGGATCGGACTTCCCAGGCCCCATGGAGTAGAGCCAGGGCATCTTGGGCCGGCCTTGCCACTGGCACTCATCTTGAAGGCATCTGAAGGCCTCAGGGGACACCCAGGGTTCTCCCCTTGCGGCGCAGATGGTGGAGCGCATCTTTGGTTGAACAAATAGTATACACATATCATCTTATATATGCATGGTTCATGCACATGTCTGATTGATATCATCCGATATTCACATGATGCACATGAAACCTTTACATATGCGAACAAGTAAGCACTGTGAGCATACATACTTGTGCCTTTCAAGCCTCAAACCGACCTTTGTCTTTGCATGTCCCTCTTAAGGAACCAAGTCCTCACAATCAGCTGTCAAAGCAGCCAGTTCGCTTTGAAGATGGAGCTCACCAATTCAGGAGTGCTTTGCAAGTCTAGTTTGCTTTAGCTATATCTACACAATTGATTGGCTATAGTTCTCGTGGTTCAACTTTCCTGATGCTTTAGGCACTACCTTTCATGGTGTAGACTTATACCAAATCTACCCTTGTCATAGCTTGGTTTTATAAGTGGGTATGTGCAAAAATAGTAGTAGCCCCAAGACTAATAGTTTCCTGGTAAAATGATCATTTTTGGTTGGCTTTACCTACTGTATTTTGCCACATACCCAAGTGTTCTTTCTTCATTGTCTTCAGCAAATCATCGAAACCACTAGCATCAACCAGAATCCAATTTCCAGAGATCAGATCCAGCAACCTTCGGACCACCAACCGTCAGAGACTGGTTGACATTGACGAATCACAGAAGAACTGCGACATGGCAACACCCAGAATTTTCGCCCTGCAGAAGGTACCGCTGAATGTATATCCACCACCATGCTGGCACCTCACTAATCAAACACCCCTGTCTCGCAAGGTGTTTGGCTACAATTTGTTCCAGGAGGCACACCGACAGAATATATAAGGTGGGGCCCCTCAAGATAGCCAACTTGGCTTATAACAGGGTAACTGCTAGGTATGGTAGATATATTACTATGGTTAAATGGCTTATAAATCAAGTTATACCTAGGGCGCCCCACCTTGGAGTTGGGCATCATTCTACCCTGGGGTAGATTGACCCTGGAAAATCACAATGTCTTGTTGGACATTTGGAAGGGATTCAGCATCCATAAATGATAAGCCAGGTGAGCATCAGTACATCAGAGGGCAACTGCTGTTTTTTTCAGATCATCCTGACATTCTCAGACATCATGTGGCACCCTTACGATTATGAACATAAGCCATGTTTCTTTTCCTGAGTTTATTTGAATAGCCACTATCACACACCATTTAGCACATTCTATGATGATTAGCCACAATCCTCTATTAGAATTGATTAGCTTTGATTCATCACTACCAGTCATTGTATGAACCACTATCAACCGTTATCAACAAATACCAACCACCAACCAAATCTATGACCCACCAAGCTGTCCTATCCTGACAATCAACGTGTTGCGATGGTGCGTGGGTTTGTCCGGCGAGATGCGATCGATAGAGGTTCATCAATGCCTGGCAAGGGATCCGAGCATGCTCCTCCGCCAACCATGGCAGGATAAGTTGAGGTTGATCCTGTTGAAGGTCTACAGGAACCTACAAACAGCTTCAAAAACCTATGGGAAAACACAGCAATACAAACTATACCATCAAATAGATTAGTATATAGCTGCTGGTTTGTATTGCTAGTTGATTAATTAGTATATATATATATATATATATCTTATCCTATAGAATTTCCATAGCTGCTGGTTGAATGCTGCAGATGGCTAGGAGATGAGATTCATATCAGTGGATGGTGATAGGAGGATCTTGGGGGCGCAAACCTTTGCCCACCAGAAGGCCAACGGGATCTCCTGGCAATCCTTGGGATAGCAAGGGAATGGCACCGGAATGGCGGTGCCTTTCTCTTCAGGCGCTTGCAATGGGACACCCAGCTCTCCGCAAAGCAACTGGAACCACTGGAGGATGTTACCCTGGATGATTCTCCGATGGCCTTGGTTTCGTTCCGTGATTTTCTTAGCGTTTTGAAGGACCCTTTGAGGGAATCACATTGAAGCAAATGCAGCGGCAAAATAGCATTTGAAAGAAATATGACTTCCAATGGCTAGTGTAAGTTGGGAAAACTTCCTTCTTGAGGTGCATGATTGCGGATGTGAAACTGTTCAAAACCCTTTTCAACACCACTACCCCAAGTACTGCTGTGACAAGGACTGCACTGTGCTTACTGGGAAAAAACAGTCAATTAAGGTCAACAAACGTAAAACATCAACCCCACTGTTCTTCTTCACCCCCTCTGATTTCATGTGCTCCATATCTTGCTGGTTATTCCCGACCACAAAACCAGCAAATTAGCCATCGTTTCTTCACATGGATTCACCGATGCTAGACGCATCCCCACTCCATCCCACTAACGTTCAGGTGCCCCAAGTAGTACCCATGTTTTACCTCTACTACATCCCAAGTAGTACCCCATGATACCAAGTAGTACCCCACTACAGTATTGACCCATCCCATACTATTCAACCCAAAAAATTCAATTCCAACAAAAGGAGTACCCCACTAGATCCCACTAGTGATATCCAATGTCAACCCAAAAAATTCAACTCCGGAGTCAGCTTCCCATCTCTTGGTGCGTGCTGCCGCGGCGCAGCTCCCAGCGGTGCCTTCATCTCCTGGGTCCTGCCAGACGTGAGCTCCTCGAAGAAGCGACGCAAGCGTTTCAGCAAGGCCTTGCGACCGCGACCTGCGGGGGGTGCCACGGTGCGGTGCTTGGGACTGGGACTGGTCACCGGTGCTTGGGACTTGGGGGCGCTGGTGGTTGGGAGTGCTTGGGCACCAGTGGGATTCGTGGTGATTCATGGTGGTTACAAGTGGTGAGTCAGCATAGTGGTGGATGATTTTACGGTTTTTCTTGGTGATCGTAAGCCATTGGTGGTCAGTAATTGACCACTTAGTATGCAGAATGGTTGATAGGTAAGCGGTCAAAAATGCATGCAACTGGCTTTAATTAATGGTGAATGATGAGCTGCAATGGATATCAATAGTGATTTACGGTTAAAAGTTTTCACGATGATCAACATAACAAGTCCCAGCGCTCAATAGTGGTTGATAATCATGAAATATCATGAAACATAGTTGTTGATAAGCAACTGGTCCAAATGGTTGAGAATAAGATTAGGACTGGTTGTTGATGGTTGATCAGGTTGATAACTCTGACTAGCGGTTACAAATGGTTTCCATGGTTCATTAATCATGGTATGGTGAAGGATAGTTGATGACAACAAATCTTTGCGGACATTCATAGCTTTTGAATTAGCCATGCGGATCAATGGATAATGATGGTTGGAAATACTGTAGTGGTGTTGTATGCTGGTTAAAGTATGATTAAATCATTGCAGTCAAATGACTACAATCAAGTAATGGTGTGGTCAACCATGTTTAATGTACTGTTCAGAAGCGAAACTGAATTGAATGAGGTCTACAGCTGTAGCAGGATGCCTTTGACTGGCAGGATTGTCTTCAAGCCAATCACATATCTTACTAGTTGCTCATGGTAGTTAATGGTACTTGTTTTCTTTCAAGAGGGTGGTTGGGAGGGTAATGGTAGTTGTTTTGCTTCAAAGTTAATCACATATCTATATTGTCATATCTATGTGCTTCAAAGTAGTTGTTCTGTCTTAAAGATGTGCGGTCAATGGTAGTTGTTTGCTCGAGCTTGTTGGAGGACCTGCTAACCCGAAGGACTTGTTGCAGGATAAAGCTAGTCATTGGTTGACAAGTGTTGATACGTGTTGATCGTCGTCAAAAATGGTTGATTACTGCTATCATAATTGACATGATGTTAGATGATAAGTTCATTATCAACCCTTGTGGCCAGTGATTCATCTGTATGGCAAGTGATCTGGTGACACGAGCATGACACGTGTAGCACTGGCTGAGGTGTGGAACGGCCTCCTGCCATGGCTACGGGTTCCCATGGCTACCCCTGGCCATCCAGTTGTACGCCACCAGCTGAAGCCCAGCCTGAACCCACCACGTCATCCTCCAAGATGTCCGAGAGCCTCGGGCCATGACGCATGGGTACAGGACTGGACAAATGTTTCACTGGCTCCATTGCCACCCATGTGGTGGTTTCTCAAAATAGGGAGCCCAAAAAATGGATGGTTTATGACTACAAATGATTAATAATGGATGATTTAGGGGTACCCCTATTTTGAGAAACCACCATGTGTTTTTTGCTATACTACATATGATGAAATATATCTTGGAACAACATACCAAGATTAGGGAAAATTATCTAGGCGACACTTGTTAGTGTAAGCAACAGAAACGTAATATATGGTGTACTATGCATACATATGCATCCATATATCATCATATATACATATCATACGTGTTTCTACGCTATCCAACATTTGGAACATACCAATCCACACTTTTCCAAACTGACCACGACCTGGACTTGCCACCGAGGTCAGCGCCTCTGATCAACAGTTCCACTTCGAGTCGTATCGATGTCTACTGAGTCTACGAAGCGAGTTACTTAACCAACCGACCGAACAACCAACCAACTGACCAACCAACCTAACCAGCAACCAAGCAACCACGCAAGCAAACAAGCAACCAAGCGAATATTAATTCAGCAACCAATGCCTACCAACCCATGGGCCGCTCGGGGAGTCGACCTGATGCGATTCTGTTTCTGGACATCCAAGAGGTCAAAGAGCCCAGACTTGTGAACCTGTGCCCAGCGGATGTGCAGCGATAGCTCACCATGGCTATACATATAAACCTTATAACTTATAAGATGGCTTGCAACCCATATAACCATGGTTCGTTACCAGTTACATCGCAGCTTTGATGTGAACAGCTGTCTAGATGGTGAGCATGGTAGCATCTTGAACACCAAATGATCCAAACATAAATCTACATCTATTTATGTTCTATACGCTTTATGTACGTAAAGATGTGACAGGAGTTGTGTCGATACATTCAAAGTTGTAGTTGTGTGGGTATGCAAATATGCAGCTATATAGTTGAAAATTAGTATGTAGATAACCGACAAGAAAATCTGATACTTAGCCCCCAGCTTTCTACCAAGACTGGTAGGTCCATGCAAATAAACTTGCATCTTTGATGGTGAAACACCAGCTATGGGATGCTATGGGTTCCTGGTAATCTTGGTAATGGCTTACTAACATCTTCCACTAATACTAATTATCCTATATACATAGAGACATTGAGACACCGTACATAGAGACACTTGGAAAATGCATAGATCCAGAATAGATCTCTACTTAGTGGTGATCTATTGAGTGGATCTACCATCATTATGGTCACTACTAGTTGTGGCAAATATGAAACTAGCTTGTCGGCTGTGGGTCCCCTGTACCGCTGTTCACATCCCAGTTCACCATGAGCTGTTCCGAGATTCCGCATCGTTGGGATGTTCTCCGAGTGTCATGTTGACCCAAAACCATGTAATGTTAACCCCGGATTAAGAAAGTCGATAGGTTGTTGTAGGTTGGGGAGGTACCATTCCAATGGGAAACCAAGGCTTTTGGGCGATACCCCCTATTGATTAACCAGGGGTGTATTAATCAAGTCTTGGCATTATACCTAGTTATGATCCCCTATTCTTGTTGTTTACTATCCCCAGCTTTAGCAGCGATAAACCGGCCAATCAACCGTGGGGTGGGTGTAGTCAGTATCAACCGTTGATAAACCATGATTCGTGGTCATATGGCAGTGGGTCAAAATCCTGTACCCCTGGTTCCCATCAAAAAACCATTGCTTTCCCTATTAGTGTTGCTTAATATTGATGGTTAACTGCTTGACCCAGCTCGCCATATCCGCTTTCTTCTTGTTGGTCATATCCAGCCATCGTTGCATATTCGACTCATAGCCAATGACACCGGCCGAGTTCTTGGGCGAGCCATTTGTTGTGAAATCCCAAATGGAGCAAAGCCAAGCGGCTTAACCATCAATCATAGGGACTACAATCTGGTAAACTAATCTGGAAACTAAGAAAAAATAGAGTTCAATTGATAAACCAGCTATTAAATGATGGATTTCAGTCATTGGCTATAATCATAGGGGCTAACTAACCCTGAATAAGTAGCCCTATGCTTCCAGTTAGCATGAATTGGTAGGTAACCAGATCTGGTTCCTACCATTGTTGTAACTGGGGTTGGTGACCTACTGTTTCATGGTGATTGAATCATAGGGTAGGGTATCACCCATGAGAACGGCATGTTGTTTGGATGCTCATTATTTTTCGATCTAGCCGAATCTAGCCCTATCCTACTTCTTAGTGGGAAACAACTGTCAACAACACGACATGACTGACCATGTCTTTGTGGATATGGGTGTGTGCTATTGAGGTAATCTTCTACAACGGTTGCCCTCATAATCATCATGATTTGTGGCAATACTTTTGACATAAGCCAGCCGCTGGAAAGCCATCAGCAACTATCGTCTTGTTCACTTGTCCAACTGTTTCTCATTCTCATCTTCATCCTAATCCTGCTCAAAATAATCATCATCCTAGTTTCCTTTGCTACCCTCCACCTCGTCATCGGCTCACTTGGTCCTTACACATGGTTGTAAGGGTGACGTGAATCCAGAACACTTGTCACTGAATTATTAAACCTGCTAACCCAGGACTTCAACCTACACATCAAAATTTTCATGGGATTCTTGGTCCACTCAACCTACAAGTAGGGCTTCAACACATCACACTTCAATCATGTCATGCGACTATCCACCTGTTCACCTAGGGATTCCACCTGTTTTCATCGGATTCTTCACCTATAGGTCACCCATTTTCAACGGGACACCTGTTCCACCTATGGGTTCACCCCCCGGGATCCCCCGTGGGAACCCATGGCCACCCGGCCCGCGGCCGGTCGCGAAGCCGGCTGCCTCCAAGGGCTGCCGACCGCTGCGCGAAGTTAGGCAGCGCATGGCGCTGCTGAACTCCTGGTCACTGATGAAACCTGCGGCGATGAAATGCTGGGAGCATCTGGGAGTTTGGTTTCAAAGATTTATATCATGGGTTTACTAGTGGGAATAGGTGGTTGATTTTAATATATTATAATGGTCTATAATGGTTTATAGTCGTTAATAAGTGGAATACAATGGTTTATACAATGGTTTTTAATGGTTTAGATAATGGGCTTACTAGTGAGTTACAATGGTTTATATAATGGGTTTACTAGTTTATAGTTTGGGTCTATAATGGATTTACAATGGTTTACTACTTAATTATAGTTTGGTGGGTTTAACCAACTAGTTTGGTTAAATGAACTATAGTTTGGCATTATAGTTGGGTTATTTAACCACCATCATTTATGTGAATAATCATGGTTTCTAGTGGGAATACAATGCTGGGAGGTTGGTAATGAAACCTGGTAGTGGCTGGTTAATTATAGTTTTGTGGGTTCACAAGGGTTTATAATGGGAATAGGTAGGTTACTAGTGGGATATATGAATTGCTATTGGTTGAAATGGCGGATTACTAGTGGAATAGGTGGAATATAAGGATAGTGATAATTATAACGACAGGGATAATTAGAGTGGAACCAAATAATGGTGGGGATACTGTAATCATAATGGTGAATAGGTCCAATGTATTGATTGCGCTTGTGGAATAGGTGGAGAAGTGGGTTTCTACTTCTGGATTTCTAGGCGGAATAGGTGGGTGAAAGAGGAGAATGCGTGGATTCAGCATGAGCATGGACGGAGGAATATGTGGATCTCGAGTGGAATGTGGATGAATCATGGAATATACGGATTACTAGTGGCATATATGAATTACTAGTGGAATATGTATATGGGTTAGAGCGGAATATGTGGTGTCAGAGGAAAATATGAGGGTGAAAAGGAGAATATGTGGGTCAAGAGGGGAATGTATGGGGTGAGTTGGGAATATGTGGATTGACCGTAGGAAATGTTGGAACCCCCTGGTTGGAATATGTGGATGTATAATTATATATATATATATATAATATGGATAATGCTGTGGGTGAGTATGATACTGTGATTCATACAGGGTGTTAAAATAGATAATGCTTGGTAGTGCAAAACAATGGTCAACACAGTGGTTATGAGAGTGGTTACCATAGAATATACTTGCTAACTAATGGATGCTTGGAACATGACAAAGTAATTGTGAATGCTGGGGAAAAACATGATGACTGAGAATGATAAATAATGATTTTATTTAACTGGTTGTTAATCGATAGCACATATACAATGGTTCATGCATGGTTCGTGATGAGTTGTGACAGCAAATCATGGCTGATGATTTGTAAATAATAAAAGATCATAAACGCTCGTTAGCAGTGCTGAGTACTGGTTGATAAAGCAGTATAGAGCAAGTCCATTTGTGAGTACAGTCAGTAACTTATCGCTATTTGGCAAATGACAAATGACAAGTGAGCGTTAGACAATGGTGGTGAATGGTGATGAATAGTTGCTCGTGATCGTTCTTTGGTAAACAATGGCTGGACAACCAGTGCTTCTTAAGATATGATACCCCCGAAATCATCATGCTTAAATCATTCTTTGTGCATAGTATTCAACCAACAACTTTTTGGGTCCCCAATTTTGAGAAAAACACATGCTTCTTTGTACTGGTTAGTGACTGCTCATGGTTGTGGTTCACAATGGTTCCATGGGGTTCCTGACTCTTAGTTTATGAAAGGTTCAGGGTCAATCTTGAACAACCTGACTAATGTTGACGTGTAACCCCTAATGACCAATCGTACAGTAATTGATGGCTCCTAGGTTTGTTTGACCATCATACTAACCCCTATACTAAAACCTTCTCAGCAACATGACCATCATAAACCAGGTAGGTGAATCGCGCCCGCGAATGTGTGTAGCATACCGTTGCTTCTCAACGGATGATGCATCATGGGTAATTCACCAGCTTCGACTCAGGATGAAACCACCCACCAAAAATGATGTCTTCGGAGGTCGTGATCAGCCACGATTCCAACTCAGGTGTCTTGTAGTGTCTTGTGTGTTGCTGGATGGGCATACATACAGTGTTGAAGTGTACATGAGGAATGCGACTCTAGGTGCACAGAACCCATCTGGTCATATTCATCCATCCATGAGAGGTCGGTACGTAGATATATCATTACCCACGCTCGTTTAAAAAATGGTCCTGGTTCAACCCCATTGAAAAATATGAATCAATAAAGTCATTTGGGGAAAAAATGTCAATGAAACCCACAGACACTCATTCTTCATTGCTCGTCATTGCCGAGTCTAACTGCAGGCCATTTTCAACCATCCCTTGATTGGGAAGAAATCGCTGTCACCGCAACTTCTGAGCATCCAGCAGTCATCAATGCCTGGCAGCTCGAGGATATCCTGATGACTACTGATTTTGCTTGTAGTCGTTCCCTATGCTTGATGTAAATGGTATGACAAGGGTATGACAAGCAACAAGAGTTGCAAAGGATGGACAGATTCTTTGAAAATCCCTATGCTTCCAGTTACCATGGTAGCAGGTAACCAACCCCAGTTGCAGCAGCTGGTATAAACCAGCTGGTTACCTGCTGTTTGATGGTAACTGGAAGGGTAGGGATTGGTTAGTGATGACCCGATGGTTAATCATTTCTTTCAATTATCTAGTGATTGATAATTGCAACTTGTGATCATCCATTGGTCGTCAACCTTTCTTAGTTGTGATTGATATTGCCACATACTAGCACTGTGACTAATGCTGACTGCAATGATTGTTTTCCAAAAAGGGGTTACTGATTCGTAACAACACGACAAAGTATTGTGAATGATCATGATGATCATGCAGTCCTAAAATAATCATGACATTGAGTAATTGTGATACAGCAATCGAAAAGATTGATCGACAATAGTTGCGGAGAATATCTAATAATCGAATTGAAAGTGATGATGAACAATAGTTTCGTGTGCTGATAGTAGTGCAAGCGCAAATCTACCAACAATAAAACATAGAAAGGATAAGTCACATTGTATCACTTTGTTGAGAATGATAAGGACAATTTACAACTTCTTTCGGATGGGAATATCGTACAGTGAGCAGTCCTAAGGCCACCCTGTGGATAACCCCGTCATCAATGGACAGGGATTCATGACAATGCAATAAATCCAATGCAACGGGTTGATAACAAGAATGACCAATGATCAATAAGCAATGGCTCGTTCATTATTCAATGGTAATTCATTATCTGTCCGTTATTGCTTCATGTTTGTCTAGCCTCAGTCATTAAAAAACAAACATAATGACAACAATAACAAACAATTCATAGCAATTACATGTTCATCAATGGTCATGATTCATCATGAGTAATGATTGACCATCTTATTGACCTATAATTTCAGCATCAACAAACCTATAGCGACTCATTGTCAGGACCGAAAATCACCAGCAGTTTCTGTATCAAGGCATGGTGGAGTGCAATCCACCAATGGTTGCCCTGAAACATAGCTGGAACCCGCGGGGCATTTTCCAGTTAACCATCCGCAACTGATGGATTTTCCAGCTATGTTTAAGGGCAATCCGCCAGTGAACCCTCCGCAACTGATGGATTTTCCAGCCAACTATGCGAAATAAGTAAGCAGAAAAAACAAGTTTTCCCATGTCCACTCAACCAGCATCGGAAAACCCGATCGCTCACCGCACCGTTTGGATACCCGCCTGTCTTTTTGGAGATGTCCAGAAAGCGCCACAACATGGGAATCGACCTAAGCGGCTGAGAGTGGGAGAAATATGGCCAGATCAAAATTCTTCAGGACTTGCTACAACATTGATATCATATAGTCATATTGTATCTTATGATAGTAATCGTGACAAACAATATTGCTATAAATCTCGAATAATTTGTCATTTTCAGGATCCCTTTGGATCTTCGTTTCCTCGCGGAAGTTCCTCGAAGGCGCCAGGAGCACTTGGAAGCGTTTTCGTGATGAGGTCCACCTCCCTACACCCGGCCTTATCCTACCTGGCCCGATCATCTCAATGATCTTGGTGTGGACAGCATGGTCAGGGATAGCCTGCTCAAATGTCAAGAAATATTTCATAGGATATGGGTTCTTAGAATGGAAGTACCCCTCAATCATTCAATATTTATCACTAATTACTCACAAACCATCCATTTTTGCGGTTGCCTATTTTGAGAAACACCCATATCATCAAAATAATCAGGATGGTGTGTTCATCACAAAGCCCAACAAGCTGGTTTTTGACTAAGTCTCACAACCCAACGAACACATGATCGGCTTGGAAAAACTCTACAATGGCCCCGCGAACCACCAGATGCCCTACAGTAGCTGCTTGTTTCTTTGCCTAACTTTACTGAACTGCCAGGTTTAGGGAGTAAGCAAACTGATACATGCTGGGGTTCCGGTTCATTGTAATACTTTGAAGTTCTGGTGAATTTGCCTACCTCTTTTAAACTGATGGTGGTGCATTTGTAGTGCCAGCAAATTGCAACTGGCTCTGTGTAGACACATGTCTTCGTATAGACCAACAAGATACATGATTCACATGATACTCTTCAAAAGCTGATGTTATATGATTCGATGTGACGTTGTAGGTACAAAAAAGCATGACAGCTGTTGATATAGCTACATCTAAATACAGATATGTGACATACATGCTGGATGCATATACACAATTATACGCATATAACAATATATCTACTATGCATACCTGTATAATTAACATATGAATGTGCTGTCTTCATACAAAGGTCACCATGGCCCATGTTACGCGCATGCAAATACTTTTGGTGGCAAGGTGCAATGATGTATATGTGTATATATGAATGTATTGTCTGTGTGTACACTTGTGCGCCCTTTGAAGTTAAGTAGAACAAGTGTTCACAAATCTCTGGTTGGTGGTTCCGACCTATACCAAAGAAGTTGGTCAATTAAAAACCATCATCCCCAGGCAACGTTGAATATAAAAGAGACCACCAACCAGATTCCCATGGTATCTATTGGATAATCATCCATCAACCAGTCATCGAAATCAACCACCAGCAACCATTGCGAAGCCTTGTCAAACCCTATGATTAACAATTAAACATGGGAAATCATCCATTATAAGATGATCATCCAACAACCATCTCTCCATTCAAGACATCTTCAAAAAGGAAGTAATCAGGTTCACGGAGTTTGTCTGCACAAATGCTCTAAGCCTCTAAGACAAACTCCATAAACTCAATAGAAAATCGCCAGTCACGTCACCGAAACTCGGTGAAGACAAACTCCATGAAATCTGCCGCCTGCCAACGAGCGGAGAAGGCCCTCTGTGGTATGTGGTACTGGTGTAGCTACTTTTGGGCCTCCCATGGGTCCTTAAAAAAGGTAGTTGCAGTAATTGAATATAATCGACATCACCTACCATTAGCCATTCCATAGTCATCATTCGACACCATGACAAGTCTTGATTCACCATCACTTTGCAATTACGAATTGTGATTGACCATAACCCTATCTTAAAAAGAACATAACCACTCTGAACCGTAATTAAGGATCACATACGATCACTAAACCATAATTAACCATCATTAATAATCATTAACAATCATGATTAAACACAATTGACCAGAGCCATCATTAACCAATTATGACTGAACCATAAATAACCATCATTAACAATTATTAACCATCATTATAGGTCATGGCAAACAATTAATCGTTAATCATTTGGATGTGGGTCAAAACCCCGTACCCCTGGTTCCCCTATCATTAACCATTGTTTCCCTTAGTATTGTTGGTCATTCTCCCCCATGATTGCTTGGCTAACTGCTTGACCCATGGCCTATTGCTAATCATCCTCTCTCTAACCAAACTTATGGGTCATGATTAATCATGATTAATCCTTACTAACCATCATTAACCATAATTAATGTTGGTTTCTGATTAGTATCTACCTGTTGGTTTCATGCCTATTTTCATTACTTTAGGGAGGGTTACACTAATCAGAAACCAACATTATGGGTCATTCACCAATTCTCTGATGACTGTGCCCCAGTCCTCAGGCTCTTCTCGCCACATGCGCTTTAACAAGGACTCCTGGCGCAGGTCACGGCGCCTGGGAACTGGAGATATCCCCGGGCCGCTATGCATGGCAAGGGCAAGTGCATGCATATAACTATACATGATACGTATGCATGCATATATAATCCTATATATATATATATTTATATACCTGCATAAATGCTACCCTTGGGATATACAGCTGTGGATCTTTGCAGAATTAAAATGACAAATTGACGTATGTGTCTTTGTTCTATTCACGTCTGTTGTGTATCACTCGTCATCATTTGTTCAAGTTACACCATCTTTGTTTTGTATTCACTAGTGAGCGCATCTTTGTTTTGTATCACTCCTCTCACATTCCAAGTCGTGGTGACCTGGCATTGGTCCGCCTTCCTGGGTGATTCGTTTTCGGTACTTGGGACTCCAACGGGAAACATCCACTCGCGGGTGACGCGATAGGATCTGAGTTGAAACAACAGCGTGGGGTCCATACCTGCTGAATTGCTGCAAACCCGAAAGTTATGAGACTGTCCTACAAATATCTGTGTCCCACAGAAGGTTTCCGACAAGTGACACGAGGTTCCCACAAGAGCGTCCTACGAAGAGTGTCCTACAAGAGTGTCCCACAAGAGTATCTTGAAGAGCGTCCTACAAAAGTGTCTTAAACAGTGTCTTACAAGAGTGTCTTGCCAAGAGTGCCCCTGAACGATGTTGTGTCAACATCTATGTCCTTAACATGCATGTGGGCATCTGGATTTATGGACTTCATCCTGCTTTTTTGAGCGGAATCTGTTTCTTAGTTCAAAGGACTGAACGCAGCCATTACCCAGCAGTTCTCAAGTGTTATTAGGGGCTTTACATCCCTATCACCAGTTTGTACGGACAATTGATGCTGAATGTGTCTTATTGAGCGTACCATCAATCTATACAAATACTGACTATCAATACAGTATATGACTCTTGATAGTCAGGGACCATCGATGACAAATGTGACCCATCAATGGGCATAATTTAGTGAGTCAGCTTATGTTCACGCAGAACTTTTCATCTTGGTGACTACCGTATATTGACATTAACCGCTAGTATCCATGTTCAACCATCATTACACATCCTGGATCCCCGCCATGGTCCAACATAAACCATGAATGTTAGCCATCAATCTTAATCATGCATTCACATTATCCAGCAAGAACACAACATCAACATTATCTTGGTTGCTTTTAGATCCCTAAAAACTCTACACATATCTCAACATCAAGCAATTTGTGGTTCCAACCCACTCAGCGGTTCATCAAACCTAAACCAAAAACAATCATCTGGTTGGTGGTGAACCCCTATGAGAAATAGTCATCAATCAACCAACCATCCCCAAACACCAGGGAAAATCAAAAATGTCAAGCCAACCACCAACCAGTCATCAACCTTCACCATCCAGGCATCCACCAGCACTGAGCGCCCAGGCCAAGGCATCAGCGTGGGTGGCGTGCGGATTCCTCCAGGGGCGCCAGCGCAGAGATGCGAGGGCCCCAAACGTTCGATTCGTTGGTTAAGATGCGCCATTTCACTGTACCTTGACCTTCAATTGCCCCGTAAAAGTCCGAAAATAATAGGTATCGGTCAAGGTATCAGATCCACATATAGCCCAAATAATGGAGAGTTGGTATCAGATCCACATATAACTCAAATAATAGGGCAAGTGAGAGTCAAGGTAGTTGTATCTACCATTGGCATGGAAGTTACCCTAGTGAACTAACTTTTGCTAGCAAACTGGGGGGTACCACCCTGTAGTAGATATTAATGATCCTAATGATGGATTAATGATGGTTAGGAATCGAATGATTGATCAATTACTATCCATTACGGTGCTTAGCATCAAAACATCCGGCAAAGCGACCAGCGTACCACGCCCGAGAACGAGACATGCCGAACCCCGCGGACCCTCTGCGTTGCAGGGTGCCGATGTGTTTCTCGATGAGGTGCTCTTCGATGATATCCTGGGAAACCATTGAGTTGATCAGCAAATCTATCGATGTGGGTGTCCAAACATGTTGGCTACCAACAACCTGGGTAGAAATTCAACAACTTTTGATAGAACCAACAAGGGATGGTTGGAAGATCTGGGTACTCTGGTAAACTGTTGGAAGTTGAAAATCAGGAGTTTGAATTAGTAAACCAGTTCTGAATGGTGGATTGTCCGGTAAGCCGCTGGGGTATTGAGCTGGCTACAGCCCTGGGTATGACCAACAACAAATTTCCTCTACAAAACCCTAGCGGTCATCAACTTTGGTGGGGGGGTTGTAGATTTTTGGTGGTTTATCATCAACCATTAGACTGGCTTATTAAGAACTGGGAATATCATTGGAGTATTGAATTTGCCTGCTGACCCATTGGCTGAAAAAGAACCGGCGTGTGTTAATCATCATCAATCATCATCAGCCATGGCTAACCATCATGAGCCATCATTGACCATCCTGAACCATGATGAGTCAACATTCGCCATCCTCGGCAATCACCATCATCATCGAACACCTTATTTACCATCATCGACCATTGTCAACTATCATTACCCATCATTGACTATCATTACCCATTACCCACCATCATCTACCATCATTAAATGCTTGGTGGAAAAAACACCCATCCCAACAATACTTGTCCATCAACCAACCATCAGACATGTTAAAACCGCCAGCCAGATGATCATCTATTGTTAGGCACTAACCATTATTGACCATGATTACTGTATAGTAATGTGTCCTACTACAAGTATAGTGGGTAAGCAACCTAAAAAGCAATGGTAGAAACCAGCTGCTTCCCTATCATTTCATGGTAGCTGGAACATAGGGCGAAGGGAATCCACATTAGCTATTATAGAGCAGCAGCCAGCTATGATCCCTCAAATTTCACCAACAGCTCGCTGGCCATCTTGGTCTCCTGGTCTCGAATGCTGCGCGCAAATTGCGCATCTGAACGAAGCTGATCCCAGCCTCAGCGAAACGCAGAGAAGGTTCAAGGCGAGCCATTCCAATGGTGCTTCGAGCAAAAAAAGCACGAACAAGAAGAACAACCACAACAACAACAACAACAACAACAACAACAACAACAACAACAACAACAACGAGAAGGTCAAGGTGGGGCCCCTGACATTGGCTAAGATGGTGAACCAACTACGGTAGAGATATTTTTAGCTTGTGAAAATGCGAAATAATGCGAGCCTTGACCAACTTACATGGATGTTCAGCGAAATTCTTTGACCCGGGAATGGCAATCTTCGCCAGAAGAAACTTTCTTCGCGAATCTTTTGCGATCTCCAGGTTTGACTTTTGCGGGGTCAAATTTTGTATTCTTATGCATGCTAGAAGCAAGTATGTCAGGCACGGGTAACAATGTGTAAGCTTGGCTGTCAGGCTACAAATTGTCAATGCTTCTGCCTTTGCTCATCTTTTCTCCACACATCTCATCTGTCCATCTCAGAATCTCCCCGAACAGATGTCGCTTAATAGGAGGGTGCGCTTTGCTATCCTTGCTTTCGCCTCGCCCTTCACGAAACTTTCTCCAAATGTTTCGAAACATTGGAAATCCATCAGGGCTTGCATTGCCTTGGATCTATCTTCCTAAAAGAAGCCCGTACCACTCAAGAGCTTGGACCGGAACTAGAAGATGTTTGCTCTTCGGGTACGTCACACAATTCACTTTCGCCCAAACTTAAAAAAACTTTCGCGAACTCGGAAAACTAAACGGTAGATTCATCACATGAAAGGCCATCGAAAGCTAAAGCCTGAGAAGGACCTTTTGCGCGACTCCCGTATAATGTTTGCGGGCCCCATCTTGAAGGATGCGCAGTCTGGTCTATGATGCTGGTGGTTAATCATGACTCATCAGAGCTGATGGTGGTTAACCATGGTGAATTCTGGCTGATGATCATTGATTGATCATCTCCGGCAAATGAACCAGGAATCTAAGCTACTCACCAATTGAAGAGCCCTAAAATGTCCTTTCGTTTTGGGGCACTACACTACACTGGCTGCAAGGTCGCTGTTGTTTGATCTTAGCCGATTTTGCCAAAATGATACCCCCAAAAGAGCAACCTTGCATACACAAGAAAAAATCTACAAAGAACCCATGAAGGCAGGGGTAAGCGGGGCAAGATCAGGTACACATAGCGTTGTGTGAAGATCTAATGTCAGGTGAGTCAGGAACAAGAAAGAATGAAGTACCGAACGAGTATTAATTCCACACACATAGTGAACGTTGACATTTTTTTGTACCACGCAACGATAGATCTGGTTCGCAACCACAAAAAGAACTGCCATCTGAATCTGACGAGGAAGTTACAACCACCAGGTTCCAATCAACCAATATGTGGCCTTGCTATCCTCCTGATGGGTGAAGAAAGACGTGCAGAATTTTATAGCAGAATTATATACGCCAAACATGGGTATATTGGGTAGTGACAAGTCGTGACTATAACACCTCCATTACAATAGTCTATAAACAAGCACTTGCTCCATACCCATCATCATTGTTTTACTAGATAGCTGCGTACCTATCTTGCTGCTTGCTCTCATCGCTTATCCCAAACCCAGCAGAACCATCGATCAACTGCGATTATGGCTTATCAAATGTCGTCCATACATGCTACATGCCGACATGCATCACATAAGTACACACACATCTGCGCAGGTCTTCGTTGGCAGCACGACCCCCGGTCGAATTCCACCAGCTCCAACTGGGCCATGGCGGCAGCCAAGTGACGGGACGGTCCTTCAGGTGGCTGATCGCACTCCTGGAGATCTCAGGGGCGGGCTGAACTTGCTGAATCAGCCCATGAAATCCCCAGTGACATCGAATCCCTGCATACCCCTGGCAAGTCAAGAAGCGCGTGGTAACTTGACACTGAAGAAGCTTCCAAACCAGAATTGATGAATTTGTATAACCCTCTTGGCATATTCCTTAGATGTCCATTGGAGATTGCCAGTTTCAGCTTGAAGGTACCTGTAAGCCTGTTGTTAAGGATTGATATAGCAAGGTTGCTGGGCACACAAACGGTAAAGGCTATTGTCTTTAATGGCACTTCCTGTTGCTACCGTAGGTGGTCCATGAAAGCAAACGGCGACCATGACACAGAACCCCCTCAATGCTGACATGCTTGAAGAGGGTTGGCGCGCTTGGACAAAAAAATCAAACCCTCAGTAGCAACAAATCAGTGGATGACCTTAACATTGAGATTTAGGTCTAGGTTTTTGCTTTTCTCTTTCTTTTTTAGGGGTTTGATTTCTTTGTCCACCTACTGGATAGCATTATTTTCTCTCGGCATGCTTTGTATCTTAGCATGGTTCGTAGCTGGCGAATCTGTTAGCTCCCCGCTTCGGCCAGCCGGGGGATCATTCAAGCGACCAACCAACCAACTGATCAAAGTTATGGCAGTCATATCCCATGTGCTTCCAGATACCTCGAAATAGTAGGTAAGCAGCTGAAATCTACCAGCTGTTGCAACTGGGGTTTCCTACCATAATTGTAAGTGAAAGCATAGGGGATGATATGCAGCTATGGTTTTGTTGGTTTTTGATGGCCCTGAGCCAGCCAACCAACCAACCAACCAACCAACAGCTGTTGAGATGCTTTTTCTGCCTTGGCTTCGCGGTTTTCTGGGCGGCTTCGCAGCCCTTGAAAACGAGTGATTTAAGCTGGTGAATCCGATTGTGAAGCAACATGTTTCTGATGGTTGCTAAACGATTCTTTTTAATGGTTTAATCAATAATGATCAAACCATTGCAATGATTAAAACATTGCAATTCAACTGCACTCATGTGGACGAAAACCAACCAACCTTGTTACTGTCGAAAAGCTTCAGACCCATCACTGCTTATGACTAAGTTGGATCCTTTTTTCCACATCTCATTCTACGACAGCAGATGATTGCTGCCAACGACTATGGGAAAATGTGAACACTGGTGTCACGGCGTGTCAATGGCCCTTCTGCTTGGTAAATAGGTGTTCCCAGATCTTGCCAGTTCATGAACCCAGGTATGCACAAGGATTTCTTACAATAGGGGACCCCAAGAATGCGTTTATTACTATAAACGTTTAATGACTTGGATGATGGGGAGTCCCCTATGTTGAGAAACAATCATATTAGCAAGCTGGGGTACCAAACAAACTCGCCAACCACCGTTTTTCCACTGCTCACGAGCGCGCCAGGTATGGGCTCAAGACTGTTTCTTGCTCATCATCTTCTCCAGAAATCCGGTGCCAACCAAGATGGCATTGGCAATGACGATGGCAGTCAGAATTGGAACCTCATGGGCAAACATCACGGAACATCACCTCATCCCATGCGAATGGTTTTCCATGCTCCCATTATTATTCTTGTAAGGCGCCCGAGTGGCAACCATCAATCAATTACTAGTGCAACCATCAATCAATTTGTCAATTTCAATCAAATAGTTTGATCACAAAGTCATTAATTTCCACTGCAACCATCGATCCATAGCAGCTGGTTGGTTACCTCACAATGGCATCATGGATCTGCAGTGTACAAAATCCTCAGCGAAGCCATTGGTGCTTCTTTCGGAGTGACTTCCGCTGGTAAACTCACCTGCAAAGTAAAAATCATCGTTTTTCATAGGTAGACCTATATGGCCATGGGTCAATATTAACCAACCAACAATTAGGAATATTAACCAATAACAAGGAACACAATGGCTCATGATAGGGGAACAAGGGGTACAGGGTTTTGACCCACTGCCATATACAAATGGTGGATTTCTCACGCAACCACGTGAGTCTACCGGAGTGTTTGCCCCATTATTGGTAGTTCCCCAGGCCCTCCAAACTCACCTAAAACCAGTCGGCGCTGATCTTGGTGATGTCGCATACCTTAATGAACCATTACCAACCATTACTAATCATTACTAACCACTATCAACTAGCTGTAGTTACACCCCTTAGATGTCACACAATTACTAATCAATCATTACGAATCAATCATTACTAATCAATCAATCAATCATTTCTAATCAATCAATCAATCAACCAATCAATCAATCAATCATTTCTAATCAATCAATCAATCAACCAATCAATCAATCAATCATTACCAACCAGCTGTGAATGCAATAAAACCTCTTCATTTTGGTCCATCCCTTTTTTCAACGCCCAGATGCCGTCTGCGTGGGTCCCGTGACCTGGGCGGCTGGGCCAGGAGACCCAGTAGCTGCTGGTAGACTTACAAAACAGGCCTATTTCATTGGTACTTGGTTGAAATTTATTATGAAACAAGCCAACGAAAAGTGGGTAATTAATTTCAACAAAGTACCAATGATTATTTCATTGGTACTTAATCCATTAATTATTAGCCCACTACAAGATAATCTTACAGGTGATTTAAGTGAGTAATCAGTAGGGAAGTAGAAAGTAATTCTACAGTGGGTAATCTGTTAACAACCAACCATTTTAGAGATAGTTTGTTGGCAAATGTGCGATCTATGAAGTATCTGGGCCACAAAGATAGTCATCCAAAGGTGGGGTCTATGGGGGTAGGACCTCTCAACACCTGCAGGGGTTCCTATTGACATGGGTGTTTCTCAAAATAGGGACCCCCTACTAAACGACTCATTTTTGGGGTCTCCTATTTTGAGAAGCCACCACATCGATAGCAAGGAACACTGCAAAAATGTGGCGATCCCATCAGAAGTAGCTGTGAAGCCATCTCAAAGCCGTGACCAATTGAGATACCGAGCTTTTAGATAGTTCGGGGCTGGACCCAATATGGATCATCATCATCATCATCATCATCATCATCATCATCATCATCATCATCATCATCCGGTGAGATGATTTGAGTGCCGTCATTTTGGAGGGGTGCACCGGGTACACCAGCGAAAACTTAGCTGCCCAATGTGTGTTACTTGCTATGATTGTTTTTGAATGAACCCGAACTGGTGTGATATGGGGACATCGCACGCCAACGTTCGTGTGATGCCGGATGCCATGCAGGACCCGCTTTCGACACCTAAAGTGACTATTGCTTCACAGCATGATTCCTACGCAAAGAATTGATGCGAAAGTGATGCGATTCTCTTGTTTTGGGATCCCCTACTCTTCCAGTTACGGTCACCAACCCTAAAAAGGAATCGTAGAAGAAACCAGCTGGTTACCTCTAGTTGTAACTGGAAGGGTAGGGATATGTTTGCTCCCTTTGAAATTGCTGGTCAACTTGAATCCAAGATGTTCTCGCCCAGGAGAAAATCGCAGGAGCCTCACAGGCTGTCAACCAGGTGATCGGAGATCTGAGAAAGCCGTTGGTACCACCACTATGACCGCGGTAGGCCCAGTAAGCACAAGCATCCACGACTTGCGTTCTGAATAGCATCCAAAACCACTATTGAGCATTTAAGCTATGACGATCACCAGCTTAGGAACCTTCATTAAACCATGCTTGAACCAAAACTGCCAGCATTTAATCATGAAAACCCTCCAAAAAACCTTCACCACTTCACCATTTCATCAGATTTTCATCAGGTTTTCATCACAGTTTTCCCCCACTTCACCCACCAAACAGGGCCTTCCACCAGGCAGGGCCACCCCAAGCCCTGGGCTGCCCGAGCGAACATGCACACGGGGAAGGCCAGCGCAGTGATGGGCGCCGGCAACAGTGCGCCCGGCGTGGCACCGATCATCACGGGCTCGGCGATCATGTAATCTCGGCACCGGTGGGGCGGCTGCAAGGCTAACCCTGCAAGGTGTTTGAGCATGGTGAATGGTTGAAATCATGGTGAAGGATGGCGCGGTGGTGAAGAATGTGATCAAGTCATGGTGATTGACTTCTAGGTGATAGAAAATTACGGGTCTGAATGGTCAAGGCTTATTGAGGGAGAACAAGCAGCAGTAAGCAACAACTGCTGTGTGATGATGTTGGTGAAGAAACTGGTTCTTCCTAAAGAGTTCAGTCTTGATGCTTCAGTCGATTGCCTAAAAAAACATGTTCGATATGCAGGTTGTACGCCTGAGTGCTCCCATGAACGGTTGAACTTGCGACCATTTCAACCATCGTCTTGGCATAGCCCTTCACAGCCTAGTGCTACTCCCATCGTTGCGATCCTCTGGTTGCGTCAAAGCCATCTTCATATTCCAGAAGTCAACATAAGCCAACCAGCATTTTTTTCGGATGGATTACGCAACCAGGTTAGCCGACCAGATCCTACCAGAGGGAAAACTATACAAATAGATACATGGATCATACCAGATACATGGATCATACCAGATTCATGGATCCTACGAGATCCTATAGTTCCCAACAATAGCTGCCTCATTACCAATCCCAAGTGCTGGGATGCTTATGCTCCTCCCAACAGCTTGACCAAGGGTATATATGACTGGTGCGAAGATGTGAACAGCGGTAGGGCCGGCTGACAGTTTCCTGTCAAGCGGTGAAGGCTGAGCAAATCAAGGCTACCCCATGGACCTCAAACATTCCTGGCAAAGGCAAGCGATTCAGCATAGGTGCACGTAACTGCGTGTGCATACGGAAAAGTATGGATGGAGCCATGTATCGGTCCATGTTTAGATACTAACAAAACTATAAACGCACACAACCAAATGCAGCAAAATCATACATGCACACCGCAGCTGCTGCAGAGGCTGTGGCCAAACGGTCAACGTAGCTATTTTCATGCCTGAAACTTCAATATCTGCTTTCGTTGCTTCCAAGAAGCCGATGCCGGGAAAAATCTTGTGGCAGATTTCCCCGAGAGTCAAACCTTGGGAATTGGGAGCCCGGTGCTAAGGAGACGGCGCTGATTACCCTCACTCCCCAGGCACCCTGGAAGCTTAAAATTATCCCGGCAAGAGACCCCAAACAGTGAGATGGGGGGAAGTGTGAAAGGACACAGCAAGAACACTTATTTGAGCACACATATGAGCACACATATGAGAGCACACATATGGGAACGCACATATGGGCACACATGTGAGGGCACACATATGAGAGCACACATTTGAGCACACATATGAGAGCACACATGTATGAGCACACATATGAGAGCACACATATGAACACACATATGAGAGCACACATATGAGCACACATATGAGAGCACACATATGAGAGCACACATTTGAGCACACATATATGAGCACACATATAAGAGCACACATATGAGAGCACACATATGAGAGCACACATTTGAGAGCACATATGAGAGCACACATGTGAGGGCACACATATGAGAGCACACAGTTGAGCACACATATAAGAGCACACATTTGAACACACATATGAGAGCACACATTTGAGCATCCGACACGCACAAAGTCCGCAGAGGGTTGCACGAGCGAAATCAAAATTCGCACCGCGCGCAGACGGGAGCGATCCGACACGCACAAAGTCCGCAGAGGGTTGCACGAGCGAAATCAAAATTCGCACCGCGCGCAGACGGGAGCGATCCGACACGCACAAAGTCCGCAGAGGGTTGCACGAGCGAAATCAAAATTCGCACCGCGCGCAGACGAGAGCGATCCGACACGCACAAAGTCCGCAGAGGGTTGCACGAGCGAAATCAAAATTCGCACCGCGCGCAGACGAGAGCGATCCGACACGCACAAAGTCCGCAGAGGGTTGCACGAGCGAAATCAAAATTCGCACCGCGCGCAGACGAGAGCGATCCGACACGCACAAAGTCCGCAGAGGGTTGCACGAGCGAAATCAAAATTTGCACCGCGCGCAGGCGAGACACAAAAAAACAGAGGTATGAAAGGCACCTGAAGTCTCCATTACAGTGCGATTTGCGATTTCAAGCGTTTATGTTGCAAAATGCTGCGCCTGCCACGAAAAAGTGATCCCGAGGCATACGAAGTCCTGCACCTGTCACGAAAAATGATCTCGATATAGCAGATGCAAAAACGACGACAGTCTCATGAAACGAGCGCTTTGAGATCGCCAAAAGAGAGCTCAAGATCAGGAAATGCTGCACCTGTCACGAAAAAGTCGATGTTTTCGGACACGCTCATTTTGCGTGCGCCTGCCAGCGTTTTTGCACCGTCGCAAAATCGACGACAGTTACACGTTTTTGTGAAACGCATCGAATTCCTTGCGCCTGCCACGGAAAATCCACATTCATCAAAAAATGGACACGGCACGCAGGCGAGAACGCAGCTCCGGAATACAGCTCTCCCAGACCCAGTTTCGTACGAGGCTTCTGTTGAAAACGCAAGATGGGCGAACGTTTTTGACGAAAGGGTACACGAATTAGCCGCGCCCACCGGAGAACACCTGGATCTACACCAGGAGCTTTTCCCTTACCGTAAGAACCCCTAAAGTGCACACACTGTTTGGGGAAAAAAATATCAAACCAGCAACACTTCTTGGATGTTCGACTTGCAAACTACCAGTCCAAGTCATTTACAGCTTCATAAGAAGGGTTTAGCAGCTGCTTTGAATCAGAATTTCAACGATCGAAACCCCTTGCTGGCGGATCAAACCCTTCGACAACAAGCAATTGTTTACTGACACTTCTGACCTCTTTTCATGACACACTGTAGGCGCGATGGAGGAAACCCAATGCCAAGTCATTCCCTAATTTGTTTGGAACCCCATACCTGGCAGTGTCCATAAACCGTTGATGGATATTTGGACATCTTGGCATTACGGCCATCATACCCTCGGATCATCTCTAGTTGCCCCAGAAACGGGTGGGAAAATGTTGGGAACATCTCTGGTTGCCGAACAGGATCATCCCTTGGCATGTTGATCAGTGGAAATCTCAACGGAGATCGCAATGGGCGCGAGTATCGCAAAAGATGTTGGACAATAGTGATTCCAGTAAAAGCCTGAGATTAACCCTATCTGGCAACATCTGGTATACATTGGTATACCCCCACATGCATGAATAGCTGGTTACTTTTTGTTGCTCATTGTCCCACAATTCAACAGCACTAAGCTTTCTATACCCATGATGAAGACATATGGTTGTGTCAAAATTGGGTGCCCCAAAACCATTGGTTTCTAATAGACTTCCATTATAAATGGCCATATCCAGCAGTTCGTTGGACTATCATCTTGTTAAGGATAAACCAACCATCACTGTCATGATCTGAAACTACGGCCATATTGGGGGTTAATAATGTTGGCACATACCCATATCAACCATCTACCAACCAGGCGATTTTGCCTGGTTACATTCACTTCACCGACGCCACTGGAGCGATGCATCTCCGCCAGGGAGGTTTTCAACGACAATATCCCATTGAAACCAAGCATATCATGGGCTTGATCATGGTTGATACTGATGAGTGATCATCTATTAATCAATGATAAGTGATGATTAATGAGATAGACAGCCATTCGTTTGCTCACCCGAAAAAAGTTGACCATGTTTGGGAGGTTCAGGACCCGTTCGGTACCCCCTTCGTTGTAGCCATCAATTTGACAGCCCAACCAGCGGCGCCCCACAGCTGTCGTTGCAGTGACCGTAGTACAGCAAAGGGTAGAAGATTCCTCCAACCTCGCAGGCAAAGCTGGGTGCGCTTGTATTTGCCAAAAATGCTGAGGTTTCGCACCAGGCCTCGCATGCACAGAGCCACTAGGCTTCCCCACCAAGCCGCCATGAGCACAAGCCCAGTAAGCCACCACTTTGGCCACGGCCAAGCCTCGGAAGATTCGAGTTGCAACAGCGATACCACTCCTCTGAGCCAATCCATATCCACCCCTATGCACAAGCAGTTTCCATGAAAGGGCTGGTAGCCAACCTCAGTTACAACAGTAGGTAGCCAACCCCACATATTTCATTCACCTTTCGTCATAGGTATGCTCCAAGTCCTCACATGACCTTGCTTCAGCTTCCGCCGCACTTTTGACCATGGTCAGCTGTGCTGATCACTGGGGACCAGTGAAAGGACGGTGCATTTTGGACCTGTTGAGCGATGGTGTTTCCACGGGGTGGCATGGCCACCTGTGCATCATGGTTGCTGAGGACTACTGATGTTCAATGATGCTCCATGATCGTTCATGATCGTTCAATGATGCTTCATGTTCAATGATGGTTGATGGGGGGTAATGATGGCCCAATGATGGTCGATGATGGTTCATGGTGGTCAATCATGGTCACAGCAATGATGGTTGAGAACGGCTCAGGATGTTTGATCCCTATCTGGTAGATCAATGCCCTTGCGCCTTGAGTCGTATGTTTCTCCATGCATAGCAATTGCTTGGCTGAAGATGAATACTGCCATCTACTGCCTCCTTGTCACAACCTACTTATCCTTTACTTCTTACTCCCTTCCACATGCTTCTTCCTACTTGCCTTCCTGTGCTTTCTTCTTCCTGCTCTCCAGCCCCCACTTCCTACTTAATAACTACTTGCTGCTTTGTACTTACTACTGCCGACATGATGCATGCTACTCTCTGCTTATTACTTCCAGCACACTGAATTCAAGTTGTTACTTGCTACATCTAACTACTCCTGATTGCTTTTTCCTACTCTCCACTTGCTATAAAACCCTAAAGGCTACGAAATCGAACATGCTTGCATGGAAAGGGATCAAGGGTGATTGAGTATTGATTCAGGGTTGATGATCCCTGAAGGAAATAAGCACTTTCAATTGATTAGTGAGTGTTTGAACAAAATATGGCATTCTCAGCAAAAATAATCTAGGACCCCTTCCCTATAAAACGGGAGGTCAATAGCTTAGGGGTAATTCCACACTAATCAGAGAGAAACATTCCCCTATGCTGGAATCTGCTTTCTATCAGCTGTTGTAACTGGGGTTGGTTTCCTACTATTTCATGCAAAGTGGAAACATAGGATTAACCATCATCCACCCAGTTCATAGGACAGGGTGGTATCTGTTGATAGCTTTGTATTGAGATCACTCACAAGGTCCCGAAAAAAATGCGAAAATCCGCACGAGCACGGCCAATTCCAGCAGGCATCCCTTGCGATTTCCGAATGGGACAAGGTTGGTGCCAAACCTGTGGTGTTTCGAAGGTCGACCAATTCTAGTGGTGTTCGCAACAAAAAAATGTTCAGTTCAAGCAATGACACCAAAAGCACCTCATCATTCAAATCATATCAACCAGAAATTTGCCAGTGTTTCATGGTGTTTCTACTGAGTGGTGACTCATTCATCGCGCTTGTTGAGGATGCTGCGCTGTGGGTCGCGGGGACTCCCAGATCTTTAAGCATCACCTCCCAGCGTTGCACTTAAGCAGATGATACCCTGTGGTAGCAACGGGAAAAAAGGTCACCTCCAACATTCAAAAAAAGAAATGTTTGCATTTAATGGAGGTAGTGATTTATGTTAATACTGCTTAATCATAGACAAATTAAGTCTCCAACCTATTAGGTCTATCATCTACCATTTGCTGAACGGCCACTCCTGGGGCCCGCTCCTGGCTCCCCTTTAAAGGGCAGGGAAAGCCCTGGCTCCTGGCTCCCCCTCAAGCACCAGCCAGTAGTAGGGTAAAGTCCTACTTCCCAAGTTTGAGCTCATGGAACTCCCTCACACTTCCAAGAATTTGTCTGCTCGGTGGTTGAATCTAACCCTATGGAAAGTATGCTTGTCAAGCAGCCAAGCATTTGTTAATACAATTTGGAAAATAAAAAATGTTTCTAACCACCAACAGCACCATTGTTGTTCTTGCGCTTTCAATGCAGCAAGTATACCATGCTGTTGTCATTGGTCTCCAAGGCAAAACTGGCAGTCCAAGAGATGATCATCCCATGGTCGGTCAGATGTTAGTCACTATGCTTCTGAAACATTCTTGAATATAGATAGTAATTATACCGTGGGCTTGTACCATGCATGAATCACATATGGTGTGAATGTACCTGTTAGACATGTTAAACATTTTTATCAATGATATAGCCTAGGCACAAACCACGCTTAGCTTCAGAGCTGTTTACAGCTGTTAGATGATCATCGCCCCAAAGCACTTCTGGACTCAAATCCAAGACAGGCCGCTGAGCTGTTCCATTCTTCTACAAGGACACACCTGGACCTGGGGTGACCACCAAAATCCCAGAATATTGTGGTCGACTGCACGAGATAACCAGGATCTTTGATTGATTGATCCTTGGCTCACCACCCCAATGTTGATTGGTGATGAGTAGTGTTTGGCGGACCTTGGAATATCCTCTTCTCAAAATCTTGTCCACGATGCAAATAAGAACCATATCATGTTGTCATTAGCAGCAATCTCAGGTGGCCCGTCACAAATCGCGAGGGTGCAACATGCAGCAAGAAATTCTCAAACGTAAATCCACTTGCTGTTCACAGGCGTCGCGACTTTCACAACGACCACGCGACCACGCTACGGCCGGGCAAACGCGGGAACGCAAAAAGAAACAGCGGAGGAACACGTTGGCGCTGCACAGGGTGGCTTTCTGTTGTTGGTCATTAACAATAGCGACTATGAACCCTTGGATGTATTCACAATGTGATTGTGACCCGTTCCCATATTGTCACCCCCATCGATTTCTGCATGCCTGACGTCACCAACCCATGCTGATCAGAAGGGATCTGGATGCATCTTGGCTGTTTCTAAGAAAACTATCCAGCAGCTTGGCTTAGCTATATATAGTGGCTAACAGTCAATCATAGCTCTTCATTCTCATGGTTTAGCAGATCCCTGCCTTATCTTATCATCACCACTATAGCTATCCTTCATAACATTTGTCTAGTAATAATTGTCAACACATTGTCAATATAGCTTATATTGTAACCATCATAGCTATCCTTCATCACTATCTAATGGCAATTCTCACGGTTCTGATAGATCCAGTTCTAGATTTGCACCAGTTTAAGCATAGGTGATTTGACCATGAGCCCCTACTTCCAGCTACAGAAAGCTGCCATGATCCTCAACCATTGAGCCTTCCAAGATCGCCCACCATTGCAAGGCACAGGGCACTCAACTCGGTTTACTGTAGTGCGAGCTACGCATCTTTCACAACTTGTCTGGTTGGTGGTTTCAACCTCTATGAAAATATGGTCGTCAATCGACCAACCCTTGGTCAATACTCGTGAAAATAGATCATGTTTAAAACCACCAGCCAGGTTTGAATCATTATTTCTATGAACGGGTAATAATGAACCATCGTGGTGGCCATTCTTGGCTATCATTACTGTGATAACACTCTTGTATCAATCATAAATCAAAGAGGTGAACATTTGTGTGTCAACTATAAATCACCTCTGTGAACATATATGTGCACAAGTATCGTTTAGATATTCGCTATATTAGTCATGGAGTTTCAGTGAAAGCATCATAAAATGTAGTGAACAAGCGGTTTTTGTATGTATAGCAACCATGTCAGCTGCAATTTATCATCAGCTAACCATTCTGATTTGTCAACATCAATGCTCCAGTTATGATGGCGCATAATTAGTTGACCATCATCTAAGCATCGTTTATCATGAGTTCACCATCGTCTAACAACCAATGAGTCAATATTAACTCTAATGAACCATAATTTGGGCATGTGCCAAAATAGTGGTACCAGTACCCCCAACACCAATGGTTTCCTAGTAAAATGATCTTTTTTTGGTGGGTTATTCCCCACCTGTCAGGTGAGGGTTGTTAGATTTTATCAGAGCTGATACGTCCTCCTCTTCCTCCTCCTCCTCCTCCTTCTCCTCCTCCTCCTTGTCCTTCTCCTCCGCCGGACCTCAACCACGATCATCTATGCCTAGTGGTCGCTGCCGGACCTCAACCACGACCATGCACGACTAGTGGTCGCTGCCGGACCTCAACCAGGACCATGCCCGGCCAGTGGTCGCTGCCGGCCCTCAACCACGACCAT
>VSDK01008670.1:101025-116348 GCA_009767595.1 Symbiodinium kawagutii | reverse complement strand
TGAGCTCGAAGTCCGCCAAGGCGTTCCTCAGCGCTTCGAAATCGGAGGCCTACCACGGGAGAAACCGAGGAAACCGAGGGAAACCACAGCGAAACCATAGGAAAACAATAGGAAAACCTAGGTAAACAGCTATCAACTTGGATTTTTTATTGATTTTGTGGAAGTTATATGGTTGGGATATGCCAAATCATGCAAAATCGTGCTAAAGCTACATGTGATGAAGATGTCATCAACCTGTAACCAACCGAATTCAGTAGTTGGCTGATACCATGTCAGATTTGCTCTAAGATGGCTAAGGAATCGCTTAATGTCTGGATGGTTTGACAATCCCGATCATCCCGACCATGTGCTTACTACATGGTGTTTGAACCATTCCCACCTATAGGAAAACAGAACCTTGATCATACCAAGGCGTGCATTCAGACCCTGCTTGGCTTTGGTCAACCAGCTGGGGGTGTCGACCCATGCATCATTGATGGTCTGTAGCATGGTCGCAACTGGCAAAGCCATCCATGAAAAGCCATCCATTTCGGGTAAAGCTCCTGGCCGCACCACCAACATCCACCACGCCAAGGATCAGATCGTGAATGAAGCCTTTCGCATATAACATGATTTCATTGCTAGCTTCGGTATGCACCAGGGTCAGCCGGAGGAATTCCTCAAAATGGAGACAAAGCAACGTGGTGCCGGCACCGTCGGCCGTGGCTTTGCCCAAGTAGTGCCATGGAGTCCAGAGACAAGCTTCGCAAAGCCAATTCTTACCTGGGCTAGGTGTAATGCAACGCGTGGGAAGCATGAGTACTTGAAATTCACAAACATGGTACATAGTGTGCGTGCGCGTGTATGTTTATTATATGGTATATGCAGATATAATGTATTTGGGTGTTAGGGCGCTGGGTTTTGGGGTCTGAGAATTTTGGGGATGGCCAACTATCTAGCCACTTAAAAACAAGACCGATGTGTACATGTATAGATGTGTTTGTTTTTGTCTTCCCCACTAACATTCTACATTTGGGATGATTTGGACCACCCACTCCTTTGGATGGTCACTCATGTTTCCGAGATGCAGCGCGACAGTGACGATAATGATCGAATATACAGCTAGTCCTACAAACATCTTTTATCATAACCAACCATTTACACGGCTGGTATGTAGAGTCCCCAAGCCAGCAAACAAAATTGACCAAGACGAATCATGAACGTTTGATCTCCCAAATGTTTTACTTGAAATAGTACGGCGGCACATTTCTTGCTGGTTAGCCGTGTCCTGCTTTTTGTTAGCTATACCCCCAGACCTATTCATATCCTGTATTTTCACTACCTACAACTTCTTGATGGCATATACTACTTAATCAAGATACACATATTTCAAAATACACCAGGATTGTGAAGGGCAAAGACATGGGTCAGTCGAGGCTAACCCCAATTGGGCCAATTTTACCGTTATATTGATAATTCTTTACGCATGCTTCAACACCATCAATCTACTCAGCCTCTGAATGCTTACCATGGTGGGCCCAAAAAATTGGCGGTCAAAAACCACAATCATTGACCAGCCCATGAATTGCGTCAGCCATCAAACATGCGAAGTAGGTCAGCACCATCACGAACAATCATTACAACCATCCACCACCTATCAACTGTCAGCAACCACTACAAACAGTTAGCTGGCCATCGAATATAAACCAGAATTTGCATTACCAACGAGGACAAATTTCCATGTTTCAATACTACAATCATAGACCACCATCTCTGACGCCATCAATTACCTATTAACTGCACTATGAATTGATAATTGCCTGTGAACTAACCGTAGATTATGACCACATCACCCATCAACAGAAACTAAATTAACCAAATTCTATCAACCATTCATTCTCTTGGTTGGTTGGGCTGGTTGGTTGCGTTCGCCCCACTCATACGGAGTGGTGCCCCCAAAACGCTCTACGTTGCTTGAGATTCGGAATTCAACAAGCTGGGCACAAGTGAACTAATCAGAGTATACCAAAATAAGCATGACTTAACTATACTTTTGGTACCATTGGCCCACAAAACCAAAATTCAATGTTATAACATATATTTTGGAGGGTAAGATCTTCGTTTCTAATATTTTTGGCAGCCCATGGCAGATACGACTCTATAAGAAGCTGATTGTACCAGTGAACAAGTATACCTCAGTTAACTCATAGTTTACGGTAGACACAACTCTATTGCAGCAGCTTGTCAACCATAGTTGCTGTTCACTACTAGTTATGGTCGATACCAACTCCATGTAAGAAGCTGATTCTACTAGTGAACGAACCAAAGTCATTACACCTAAACCTAACTTCACCCAGCTGGTTCACCCACCCTTTGGGCCCCCCTAAGGCCCCCCCCCTAACCCCTTAAGAGACCCCCCCAACCCGAGCCGCCGTTGACGCACAAGGCGCAGCTGGATTCGCTCATCATCTGCCGCATCACCGGCAGCTCTGTTGGCATCACCGCGCTGGGGCTGGGCTGTGGAGCGTCGCTCGCGCCGATTTCGTAAAGGACCTAGCGCGCCGCGGCCGTGGAGGGAGGAGACCGGGCGGTATGAAGGGGTGGTTGATGGATGGTTGATGAGTGGTCAAAAATGATTAAAAGTGGTTATGAGAGATCAGAATTGATTTATTAGTGGTTGATTAATGGTTAATTTATCTGAATATAACTGCTCAATAAGCACGGTTAATAGTTGTTAAACAGGAAGAAAATGGTTGATATTTGTGAGAAAAGCGTAAAGCTGCCTCACCGAATTGAGTTGATGGATTTGATGAATGTCAACACTCAGCTTTGGAAACTCAGCTACGTTGAGGCTCATTTAAGTATACTTGTTACACCCATGTATATCAATAACACCTCAAGTCCGAAATTTGGTCACGACCTGTCCATGCAAAAACGCAACAGCTGCGCGAGTTTTCGAGGCCTTGCCACGACCAATGAAGAGCATGTTCTGGCACTTCTGCCCAGCGTTGAACAGGGTCTCGTGCGGAGCCACGTTCCAATCCACCAAGCATCTTGCGCAAAAGTCCTCGCCAGGTTGGGACCCCCGCATGGCAGTCCATAGGTGTAGGTCGACAGATCTGCGAATCGAACATCTTTGGAACGTAGAGCTCTAGATATCAAATGTTGGATCTATATGCACTTGGCATTTGGCAAGTTACCATTGATATAGTAAAATATGAAAAACATATCATGTATATTTGATACTAAATCTGACTGAATCCTGGGAAAAACCTGTCGCAGGGAAGACCAACAAACATGTTTCAAACATCCCGCGACATCACACAGGAAACACATCCCTCCAAGTTGGTGGTACAAAACCATTTGCGGAGGGTTTTGGGACATAAACTTTACGACCTTGGAGAATCATCGACTCTCTTGGAAGAGATGGTGGGTCCGAATTAACACCAGCAAAGTCTAGGATTATCAACTGTCCCATCGTCTCTCTGAAGATTAAGACCTTTGGAAGATTTTGGGTCTCAATCTCTTCCCAATCTTCCTAACTGCTCGATTTGATTTCGACTTTCAAAGCCTTGTCGAGCCTCTTTTCAGGTCACACCTTCAATTCCACTGAAGCGATCTGAGGTTACATGCCCTCTGCGAGCCATGGAAATTTCAAGGTTCCAAACCATATCATTTGTCCAATTGGATCTGTTTCATTTAGTTCGATTCACTACGTGAAATGAAGTGCGAATGCTGGACCTGCACAACTTTCTGCACGCTGACGACTGGAAGCTCATGCGTAAGAATTGTGCGTTCGAGGCTTTGATCCAAAAAGAAATGACTTCATTCAGCCTAAGCATAGAATGGTTTCTCAAGTCAGTTTGGGGTAATTACCCCCAGTTCTTGTCCAATATCAATAATTTCGTAGTTTCTCAAGTCATAGGGGTTCCCCAAAATGCTTGGTTTGTTACTATTCTAAAGGACACATCCCCATTCTGAATAGAAGATCAATCTTTTGAGTGTTTTGGGGCTTTTGAGGGAAAAAGAAATTGAACAACATCGTGCACGCACAAGCCGCAGCCAGAGGCACCGAAGTTTGTTTCTCTCCCCACCAAGTGTTTGAAACCTAAGTTTGTCTTTTACCCCTGCACCTTCCTTCTTTTTTTGGAAGGGCCTCTCCCCCCAAACGAGAGCTGCCATTCTGCATCGCTTAGCGATGCCCACCAGGACAAGGCCCACAACAAAACGCAAGTTTTGGTTGTCCATAAGTCCTACCAGTACCCTTGGCAAAGTCCTGTGCCTTGTAAGACACTGCTCTGCTCTTCTTGGATTCGAATTCAAATTCGGGGGGAAGCTGGGCCTTCCAAAAAAAGGGTTAGCAGTTCCTGGTCTTCCATGGTACCAGCTCAAACAGCTTGGTGCAAAAAAGTTAAAAGATCGATCGATACAGATCGATGCTGAAACAGCTCAAAATGCAGGTTTTAGCTTCAAAAGTCGACACATCCCCAATCTGTTTGCCAATCAATCTTTTACCTTTTTTGGAAAAAAAAGTTTTTTTCAGAATTTGTGAAAAGAGCGATCCTTCCATTGAGAGCGAATGCGGTTATTGAGAGCGAATGTGGTCATTGAGAGCGATTGTGGTCATTGAGAGCGATTGTGGTCATTGAGAGCGATTGTGGTCATTGAGAGCGATTGTGGTCATTGAGAGCGATTGTGGTTGGTGAGAGCGATTGTGGTTAGGGAGAGCGATTGTGGTCATTGAGAGCGATCGTGCGTTCGAATGTATACTTAGTTTCTGCCCCAAGGCCTTCCAATCTAGATTCTGACCAGGTTATCACACACATGCCCAGCAGTGAGCTGAGTAGTCAGCACGTCCCCGCATGGTAAAATTTGTTTTCCCCAAATTTTGCATCGATTCTGATCTAAAAGATCGATCGATGCATTGAGCACGAATGTGTGATGAGAATGCGCAAGTCGAGTTTAGAACTATAAATGGTTCATGGACTGGATGATTTGGCGGGGTCCCCTGCTGGCTTGAGAAACACTTATTTGTAGTAGTAAACCAAATGATCCAATATCAATCATGTGTCAGTAGTAAACCAAATCATCCAGCTTAGTCATCATTCATGGTAATAAACCAAACCATATTTAGTGGCTATATGGCAAATCAATCATATCCCAAAAAGCCTAAAAAGCAAAGGTAGTAGCTATGATCCACCCAGAGAATTTGGGATTCCCTGCGGCTTGAGAAACTAACACCCAACCAAGAACCATCCATATCTAGAAAATTTCCATCATCTGGAAATATCCTTAACACTCCCTTGTCTATTTGAGAAACCATACATATCTATAGACACTTTGGTTGATGAGTCTTGGCAAGGCACCGCAAAGGCGTTGCCACAAATGCCAAGGACACGGCAAGCCATGCAGCATGAAGTCTGGGTACACCAGCTATAATGGGCATATGGCTTTGGGTCAGTATTAACCAACCAATAATGGGGGATAATAACCAACCAATCATAAGGAAAATCCTGGTTAATGATAGGGGAGCCAGGGGTACTAAGGGTGAACTGACCAACAGCCATACATTATTGGGATAATCTGCAAGCATGGCTACAGCCTCACAGATTCGTTTGATCTTTCAGATTGATGGTGAATTTGTTGATCTGTACAGATGTGTTTATGGTTCGAAAATGTCAAAAATCAAAGAAATACGTTGAATCTTCCCCTGTGCCCACAACAATAACTGCAACCGTCCAGGTTTGTTGATGAAAACGCCCGCAGGATCCCCAACTTGATCCTGGTGGGACCAGATTGTTCACACAACCCGCTTGTACAACACACACCATGACCAACCACCGCATCAACAAAGCACAGCAGCAAAAACCCATCACAAATCGCTGGTTGTAGTTTCGAAGTACTGCAAATTGGTCATCACAACGGATGGCATCACAACGGATGGCATCACAACGGATGGCATCACAACGGATGGCATCACAACGGATGGCATCACAACGGATGGCATCACAACGGATGGCATCACAACGGATGGCATCACAACGGATGGCATCACAACGGATGGCATCACAACGGATGGCATCACAACGGATGGCATCACAACGGATGGCATCCTTCCCTACACAACTCGCGGAAGAGGAAGCTGGGCACAACGGCCTGAGCTGGAACCCGGGCTGGCCATGGCATGCCCACAAGAACTGGCCACGGTACAAGTTGGTCCACGATGGGATACAAAGGATGAACATGATGACAAAAACTATAGGTGCCTTTCCTGCAATGGGATGTGCTTGGACCATTGATGCACATCAACGATGGTGATTTAGAAGAGGCGTTAGCCTCTTTATGTGTGAGCAGCCCAGAGCTAATCCTAAAATTTCCAGAGCTAATCCTAAAATATGCAGAGCTAATCCTAAAAATATCTAGAGATCCTAAAATATCTAGAGCTAATCCTAAAATATCTAAAGCTAATCCTAAAATATCTAGAGTTAATCCTAAAATATCTAGAGTTAATTCTAAGATATCTAGAGCTCATCCCAAAAAATCTAGAGCTAATCCTAGAATATCTAGAATATCTAGAGCCAATCCAAAAATATGTAGAATTACTCACAGACATACTCAAACTAATTTGAACTATAGTCATAATTCATGGGACAAGCTTGGAAACTAACGATGAAAAACCAGAGGTAATCGCAACATCATGAAAGCATCGGAATTTAATCGCACAAATACCGGAACTCATCATATCAATGCCAAAGCTAATCAATAAGAAACTAGAACTTATCATAATCAGACCCAAACCAAGCCAAAGTACCAAAAACCCTTGGGCATCAATCATAAAGAATCGTATTTCTGGAAACCAATGGTAATAAAATTGGGTATTTTTTCAATAAGTCAATAGGGGCAAATATGTCCCGAACAAATAGCTTCAAATAACTAACATTGATAACATGTGGATATTGATTTGCTCTATCATAACAGCAAAATCAAATAAAGTATCATGGAATCAAATCATAAATGAAACAAATATTGACTATTGAAATCAAAAACCTCAAACTCCATCAACATAGTCTAGATGTTTTGAAATTAGTTAGTTGTGAAACCGTTGGAATACCGGAATACCTCATTATAAAGCCAGTGAACTACTTTCCAACACAGCCCAAAAATCTAGACAAATGGTATGCTTCTATTTATGAAACCATTTAATTCGTTTGTTAAAAAACTACAATACAAGTTGAAACATGATTTTCATTATCTATTGTAACACCAATGTGACTGCAAATGGAGTGCGCTTGAAATTCAAGAAACCTTTGCTGCATTTATGAAGTTTGGATGATTGATGAGACAGGCTCTTCAACTACCTTTGGGGTGAATATGTCCATGGTTTGCTATTGTGCATTACCTTCTTGGCCTATTTGGGTGCCCAACCAGAATTACCAATCATTTTTGATGGGTTTGTTATTCCATGGTGATATGATATTCATTCATAGCCGATACAATAGTTATAAGAGTTATAAGCTATAAATTATACTTTCTGAATAGCCCCGTCAGCCAAGATGATTCATGATGGATAGTGTTTGGTTGCGAATGACTGTACCAAAAGCTTCAAGAGCCCCTGCAGCACCATGACAACATTTGACCATTCTGTAACATCTCAGCTTGGGAATCTCTCCTGCTTAGACACTAGTCTCCCTCCACGGCCCCTTCGTTCATTGGTACATCTGGTGCCCAACTTTTTCGGATTGGTTTTCAAGGGTTTTGCCTGGGATCAGATTGGTTTTCGAGAGGGGGTTCGGATTGGTTTTCGGGGGCCTGCCCGGGACCTGCCGGGGACCTGCCGAGGACCTGCCAGGGAGCCAATTCAGGACCCAAATTTAAAATTAAAAAGGGAAGCTAATCCTAAAATATCCAGAGCTAATCCTAAAATTTTGGGGGCTGCTCCTTGGCCATTGCCTGCAGTCCCTGTCAAGGACCTCGCGCGATCCCAACAAGTCTTGACTTGTCCAAGACCACCAAAAAGCAATTGAGAATTGGAAAGCATGATGGCCCCCCAGTACTCTCAAAAGCATTCAAATGGCATTGCCCGTTTTGACTTGAACAAAAGGGAAAAGGAGGCTTTGGACATCGCCTATGCAGGGATGTGGGTACCTTGCCAGTATTGCTCAGTGAGCAAATGAAATGTGCAGCGTGGCGATATAGGTTTAAGTTATAGGTGTGTCTATCCTTGGGGTAATCTCCCAGAGTATCCCAGAGATTGTTTATTTGATGGACTGGATTTGATTGATCATCATTCATTACATTCTTCATTACTTTACCGACTCATTCACTATTTCCAGAATCTGAGCAGGCAGAACCAAGTTCTATACAAACAAAACCCCCACCACCAGAGCACATATGATATGATGATATGATTCCGTTAGTTATGAGTATTGAATTCGTAAGTTAGTTTGAATCTCTAAGCTAGAATTATGTATCTTCCAACTTCCAAATGATACATAAAGAATGTAACGGGTGACTGTTTACAACACATAATTAAGTTAAGTTCAAAAGATCTTATTTTGCCTTGTTTTTTTTTTTGTGGTTTTTGGATTAGTTAGGATCCGCTCTAAACCGCTTAGAGCCAATCCTTAACCGTGTTTTTAGGATTAGCTCTAAACCGCTCTAAACCATTCAGTTCTAATCACAACGTTTCTGACCTTAGGATTGGCTCTAAACCGCTCTAAACCGCTCTGGGGCTATTTGTGTTTTTTAGAGTTTCTGCTTAGGATTAGTACTAAACCGCTCTAAACCATTCAGAGCTAATCCTAAAACAATGTTTAGGGGATTGCCAGGGAACCGCTCTAAACCGTTTAGAGCCAATCCTTAACCTGTCCACTTTTGTATCATATTGAGCATCATAGATGATACATCATAAATCGTATATCATATATCAAAAATCAAAAACCAAATATCATATATCATCAATCAAAAACCTTATACCATATTTCATTTTTCATGTATGATATGTATTTATTTAATATGTAAATATCATATTATATTAAAAATCTAAAAAATGAAAAAAAAAATGATTAACATACTTATCTCTATATCTATATTATTAAACTTTCAATTTAATGTATTGCTATATTTTCTGTAGAATAAAAATATATCTGAAATATCATGGTTATACTGTTATACTATATTAATTAGTTTGGGATGACTCGTAAGAAATTTGGGATTAGTTGTTAAGAATTCAGGACTAGCTTCTTAGAATTTAGGATTAGTTGTTAAGAATTCATAACATGGATTAACTTTAAAGAATTTAGGGTTAACTTTTAAGAATTTAGGACTAACTTTTTAAGAATTTAGGATTAGATTTTAAGAATTTTGGATTAGCTTTTAAGAATTTTGGATTAGCTTTCCAGAATTTAGGATTAGCTATGAAGAATTTGGGGTTATTTTTGAAGAATTTAGGATTAGCTTTTAAGAATTTAGGATTAGCTTTTTCAATTTGACACAAGTCCTGTATAAAGAGGCTAACACCTCATCTAAATGGTGATCCAAAACAGAGCAGATTTCCCAGGAAATTTCCCACTCAAACGTCAAGTTGCCGCCATTTCTTTCTTACAGGGCGGTTGGATGGCCGATTTGTTCCGCTTCAGGTAGTCTTGCAGCTGTCGCTCCAAGTTATGTGACACCGGGTAGGTCAACAGGTAGTCATTCAGCTGGCACTCAGCCTGACAGTGACGGCCACCACCAGTGAGGCCCCAGTGACTTGTTGGGGAAAACAGTGCCATGGGCCATGTTGTCCACCACATGGTGTAAGCATGATGAAACACATGGCGTAAACAGGCTGAAACACATGGCAAAACAGTCAAATTTGGTGAACTTTTGGTGAAACACGTGGACTCAACAAAAAGGACAAATTAGATTAAGTCAAACTCATACTATTTTCCCATCCCCTGTGGGTTGCTTGACATAGTTGTTTTTTTGCTCAGAATGATGGTCGTTGCTCAGAGTGAAGTGGTGATGAACCCAAACAACAACGGATTGTTTGTGGCTGGCGTTACTTGGTGGTACCAACCACCATGGTACCAACGCTCACGAAAAGGATTAGAACAGTGGGGGTAGCCATGGTGAATTCATGGTGCTACTCCACATGGTTGCAAGCTGCACTCCTGGATCATACATTCTCAATGCTGAGCAATGTGGCTATGGGTCAATATTAATCAACCAACTAATGGGGGATTTCCACCAACAAAATAGGGGAAAACAATGGTTAATGGTGGGGAACCAGGGATACAGGGTTTTGACCCACTGCCATGTAAATGTAATGAAAAGTTCTCGGACATTCCAGTTTTTGCTTCTTGACATGAGCATGAACGACCATGAACCTCAACCAAAAATCACGTAGTACAACTGAGTGGTAACCTTCCACCAGCCGACTTGTTGATCAACCATCACCAGCCAGTTGCACATTTGGCAGTGGGTCAGTTCACCCTTAGTCCCCCTAGTTCCCCTATCATTAACCATTGTTTTCCCTATAGTTTTGTTGGTTATCATCCCCCATGATAGTTGCTTGGTTAACTGCTTGACCCAGCTCGCCATATAGTTGGTATATCCACTACTATTGTTGGTTATCATCCCCTATGATTAACCATTAGCCATTGGTTGGTTAACTGCTTGACCCAACTCGCCATCTGAAACCGGGCTGGTTGCCAGCCAACAGCCACGGCGCAGTGCGGCGTGCCTCGGTTTGCTGTCGTTTGATCCTGCGGATGTCCGAGATGTCGTTGGTGACGATGGAGGTGAAAATGGCACCGCAGAGCATGGCCAAGGCCGTGGCGGTCAATGCCAAAGCTCGTTCCTGAGCGGGAGCCCTGGGGAGCCCTGGGGTTGCCATGGTTGTAGATTGGTTGCGGAAGGGGAGCCCTATGTTTTCCGGTATCATGGTAGGTAACCAGCTGGATGCCATGGTTGCAACTGAGATTGGTTGCTTGACCGGAAGGGTAGGGGAGGATACATAATCAAGATTCATCGGAGCTTTCTGTCAGAAGTAGAAAAACAAACTGCTGATGATGTTTCTTGAATTCCTTCGGATACATGATATGTACTGTATATAATTCTATCCCTTGCTCTATGAACTCCGGGAGAGGGCCCCACATGTATCGTCCAGCTACCTGGCAGCTCACCCATGCCATGGGGAACATCGGATATCATTGGTACTCGTTTCCGGTACTGTAATTGATCATGACTCATCATCATGATTCATGATGGTCAGTTGATTTTGTATTAGTGGTCAAGAGTAATGATGAATAACAAGAAAGTTGATCATCGCTAATGGTATGGTTTATGATGGTACTGATTTGGTCCTTGATGGCTGGCCATGGTCCATCCCAAAAAACTATGCAACCTCATCAACCACTCGAGCCAATGGCCAACCACACCACCGATGAGTAGCTTCTCACCCACTTTCCGCCAGCAGGATGGAGGTTACCTATGAGGCACCACCAAACACCATGATGTTTCATGGGGGGGTGACCATGGATGGCAGAAAAGGCTGAGTTTCGAAGCTGATCTTTTCGCCACATGAGACATCAAACGCCCCAGCTATGCTTCCAGGCTTCCATGAAATATTAGGTAATCAACTCCAGTCACAACGAGCTGGTAGAAACCAGAACTGGTTGCCAGCCCCTTTTTCATGATAAGTGGAAGGGTAGGGTCAGCCATCGAAAGCCCATGATCTCAGGCCAATAATCCAAGCAAAGGGAGATCTGAAAACCCAGAGTTGACCTCGGTGGTGATCTATCCCAAATTTTCATGGGTGGTTTGGTGGTTTATGAATCTATATGCGCATGGATCTAACATGATCAAACATCCTCTAACCCTCTGCTTCCAATTGCGAACATAGTAGGTAAACAGCTGGTTTCTACCGTTGTTGTAACTGGGGTTGTTGGTTGCCTAAAGGCAACTGGAAGGGTGGGGTAACATTAATCTATGCGACCAAGATGGGCATTCCATTCACCTAACCACCTAGGTCTGACCTCAGCCTGGCTTGCACTTCTCTGCTGAGGGACAAGCTGGGTATTCAACAGGAGATTCTCCGTGGTACGCGACGGTGGCAGCCGTGATAGGGACCATTCCAAGGCCATCACATATTGCCTGGCCACTGGCTAAACAAATTCAATAGAGTGCGCATGTAAAGAAGCAGTGATCAAATCATAGTTGTCTATATACATCCATAACTGTCCAATACCACACAATAAGTCACAATGCATATATTATATCTGTTGCTATCTGTATTCTCGACTCTGTGGATGTGTATGGCTTAAAAGCAAAGTGTGGAACGCTTGCTCGCTGGCAAACAATAGAGCAAGCTGGCGCACACAAAGGTGATCAACTATCCATGTTCAGTTGCAGCCTTTACACCGGGGTTAGACACAGAACCTCAAACTATTGGCACCAAAACTGGGTGGCTTATAGAACCCTGCTAAAACTTGAACTTCTTGCGTCTGGTATATCCGAGCATATCCCCGTCTTAGGTTTCTATCCAGTGTTTCTACCACCGAACAAATAACAATAGACTAATAAAATCTTCTCGACTGCCTACGAATGTGGGTTCACCTGGCCGGGCAACGGAAAATCATCCATAGGTCAAACATCAAACAAGTTCCTCAAACAACTACCTTCTTGTAGATTCACCATAGATCTACAGGTCAAACATCAAACAAGTTCTTCAGACAAATCTCTGGAAGTTCCTTTTTGCGTGGTGAAACTGGGTCCAGCTCACACTATGACCAGCACCACTGGCACCGTGCCACGTTCACAACAGGTCGGACCAAGCAGCTGAGTCGGAGCAGCAACAGGTCACTGACATGGGCAACCCAACCGCCACCGAAGAAAACCAACGAGATGGAACCAACAGAATCCGGAAGTTACATGAATTTGGTTCACATGAGTTGAGTTACAAGTTCATGAAGTAATGATTTACAAGAAGTAAGGATTCTAGCCAACTCAAAAGTATCAGAATGCTTACTGATGGTTTCATGAATTTACTTGCCAACTCAAAGGATCTAAAGTATCAGGAAGAAAGGCAAGAAGTAGGTGTTTCTTCAAAGAGGGGAACCCATGAGATGGTGGGTTTATTACTATCAATGATTAAAAAGCTGGATTTAGGGATAGCCCTACAACTTGAGAAACCATCAAATCGCGTTCAACGATCCAACAAATGCAACTCGATGCTTGTGGCAGGCAACTCCGTGCAATGAAAAGCGCTCCCAAAACCATCACGCTGAGTTACTCTGGGAAGGGCACGGATGTCAAGATTGCTTGCCTGGGCAGCTGCCAGCGCCACGAGCTGTGGGGGTGCACATCCAAGTAAGCACCAGGCACTCAAAAGTCTCAGTTTCATGGTTAGTTCATGATAGTTTATGGTGGTTGGTCAATAAAGGCTAATGGTTGCACCTGGTCTCCATGTTGCAGATCAGCTTGTGAACTTGAAAATATAATCTGCCTCGGGTACACTGAGAGCAAGCTGTTTACCCATCGTTTTGAGCAGTTGCTTCACACAATCAACTATGATTATAGTCATGAGAATGAAATGCTATTTAAGATATGATATGGTGGTTTTCCTCAAAATAGGACCCCCAAATCCTGTGTGAATCATTATTCATAATAGACCATCCATAAAAATCTTCGTGCGTTGTCGAACACTCCGCGAACGCGGAAGCTCACTGGGCTATGCATCATCACCAAAGAGACTCACAAATGGTTTTGTGATCAAAGATTAGTGGTGATTGGGTCCCATTACTGAACCATTTGTCTTTGCTGGAATCTCGAATACCCCCACTACCCAGTTTTTGAATGGTCGGGGGCTTGACCAATATCCACATTATATTCAATCTTGCATGATCGACACTTGGGTACGTCCAGTGCAGGCTGTTCACAGCTTTTGTTCCAAGCACGGATTCCGAATCAAACCACTAAGATTACCACGGAGCCAGCAACCACACAAGAACCGAATATCACAAAAACAACTTATAAATGCTTACAATAAGCATTGATACATAGTTTTTTACATTTCTATCTAAAATCTGCTTATAGATCTTCACTCTTTCACCTTGTTTCACCTAATTTCATCTGATTTCACCGTATTTCACCACTCAAACAACTTCAACTTCACACCTCACCCCCTCACCCCCTCACCCTTCGTCCAGCGACGTGACCCAAGCGCCCGGGAGCCGTCCAACGCCGAACCACACGCAGGTGAGGAAATGCACCGAACACAGCAGGCCCGTGACCGTCAGCAGTGCGTTCCAGAGCGCCTCAGCGAGCGCTCGCTGAAGTCCCATCACCTTCACTCAATTGATGGTGGTTGGTGAACTGGTTAATTTATGGTTAATATATCAATTAACTATAGTAGTATATGGTCAACTAGTAACTACTGGTTAATCATGGATGACTATATAACTAGTGGTCAATCATGGTTTTATCTCGTTAGAATGCTTAGAATCACTATATGAGGCAGCGTCAAAATAATTTGCTTGAGGTGTATTCACAGAATTTTTAGGACGTCCCCTATCATTTTCCAAGTTTTGGAGTACTCCGTTGGGGTATCGTTTTTAGGCTGTCCCCTATCGTTTTTCGACTAAAATCGTCAAAACACGTCTCCATGTAACGCTTAAGCTAAACGCAATTGACGATAATTTTGTCTCTGGCTCATATGACCATGGTTGTATCTGGTTATAGTTGGGTTATAATCGATGATTATGGTTATATAAAAGATTGTAGTTAAAAGTGTTTTGATGGTCAATCTTGGTGAACCACGGAGATTTATAGTGGTCAATAGTGACTGACACTGATTCAGCTCACGGACTTTGAGTCCAGCCTTGGCTCATGATGACTTGGTAGCAGTTACCATGAACCATCACGAGTGGTATCACCATCACTAGTGCTAGCGCTTCCCGTAGAAACCACACCTATGATCACTTTTGGTGGAAACCAATGGGTTGATGGATTTTTTGGGTAACTGGTAAAACATTGGTGCTGAAAACAGAATTTGCTGGGACAGGTGCATGCGGACCCGATGATCAGCTGAAAATCCAAGGATTGGCTCACAGCCAGTGCCAAACCAACCTTATCAAGAATTTTCTTCACCCATTCCTGGCTCTGACTCCCATCCACCCCAAGCCACCATAGACCACCCATGGCACGGGTCCCACGGCACCATGGCCCCACGTTGCGGTGACTGCGCCTTGGCCTCGCGGCTCTTGTGGCGTAGCCACGAGCGCACCCGGCGCCCTGCGCTGCGGCCGTAGAGCTCTGGCAGGTCTACCAGGCGCAGAAGCTGCAGCAGCTTCCAAGACGCA
>VSDK01008670.1:77815-100974 GCA_009767595.1 Symbiodinium kawagutii | reverse complement strand
AAGCCGCACCTCCACCCTGGCACCGGTGGCGATGTCGCGGTTGGGACCGGCTGCGTAGCTATGGAAGTAGTGAAGGTTTAGCTATAATTTATCTAAGTGATTAAGGTCTATCTATCTATCTATCTATCTATCTATCTATCTACCTATCTATCTATCAAAGTGATTCGGGTGTATCTATCTAGTGCTCTAAGTGATTGGGGTTTAAGTAGATTCGATCATCCTATCGTGTATGCATATTTTGCTGCATAGCTCATCTGTACAGCTTAGCAAATTGTGTCATGACATGTTTGCCTCGACAAATTCAACACACGACACTTTGGCCTCGACCCCAAAATTGACAGTGACTGAAAGAACTGAGAGAGAGAAAGAAAAGTGAGAAGGATAAAAGAACAAGAACAAGAAGAAACAAACGAACAACCAAACAAAACAAACAAACCACAACTACAACAGCTTACTGTGCTTCAGGGTTCAGCTTTTCAGGGTTCCAAGATGTTCCAAGTCTGCACCATCCTCGCCTCCCATCTGCTGTGCAACAGGAACACCAGTAGGGTCAAGTTCCAAACGCCTCGCATCAAGGCCCTGAGGCTGGGTCGCAGCCGCAGGAAGAGGTCCGCGATCCAAAAAATCACGGCGATCCTGGGAGGAAACCCGGGCACTGGCAGAAAACACCGGGATTTTACAAGAAATGGGGCGTTTCTCAAGCCATAGGGAACCCCCAAGAATGGCTGGTTTACTACTGGAAATGGTCCATGTTGGATGATAACTGGGGGTTCCAGGTCAGTTTTCCGGAGGGCAGCCCCTACAGAGTAGGACCCACCCGGTTCTCCGTCACTGACGCTACCCACCCATGGTCGACGCCAATGGCGCAGCCGTGGATCAAATCCATGACCCAAGCGGAATTCCTGGCGCGGAGAGGCCGTAGAACCAATTGTCACCGTTTTGTTTTGGCTGTCGCTGAATCATGAATATTTTTGGTGTCATATTGTATAGATACATAGATATATAAACAATATATATATGTATATACATATATAATATGGCTGTATGTTTTTTGGCCGTCTAAGTATAACGAAGATGTGCTGTATCATTATACATACTAATCTAGAGAGGGCGACAGAACAAACACAATAGTTGTACATAAATGTATACATCGATTTATGTTTACATATATGAAAAATCATACTACTATATGCATGTATCATTGTTTCTTGTATGTCAATATCACGTCTATGTTGTGTGCTGAAAACAATTACATATATCTTGGCCGCTTTTAGTTCCCTTGCTAAGAGTCTAACTTTTTGGGCCAGGTGGTAAATTAATCATATCCCAAAAAGCCGAAAAAGCTGAGGTAGCAGCTGTCATCCACCCGGATATGTATGTAGAATGACTTAAACACTACTAGATAATGTCACAAGACAAATGCTAGTTGCAAGGAATAGAGACTCATGAAATCTTGTGAATGTGATAATTACATGAAATATTGTTGTGGAAAAGCTTGAATGATATGATATTCAAATCCTGTTAGGCCACCAACTATAGTCATACCAATCTCTCACTACTGCCATCGATCTCCATGCCTGATAAGAGATCACGGGAGATTTATCAATAGGATTTCTGCTGCGAATACACTTTCACTATAACTACAAGTCGAACAATCAAAAAGGACCAGAGAATAGTCATAAACATGGCAGTGGGTCAATACCCTCTAAATATCCATTGCGGTTGGCTGGTTACTATTGACCCCGAGGCCCATATTGGTTGACTTTAGTGGCCAGTCAATGGTGGTGAATTGCAAGTACCAACTGTCTAAAAGTAACGGGGGAGCCAACCAATCATGAGACTGTCATGCCTGCCACTCATGCTCCGTTCGGGAGTGCCTACTTGGCTCATGTCACCGCAGGTTAGTGAAGGTGATCATGTCCAACAAGGATTGATCTAGATCAGTCAACATCATAAAACAATGTTCAAATGGAAACTGTGTGTATATACATATATATCTATATCTATATTTACGTAGTCTAAATATATAAATACAGATACATACACATATCACACAATCTTATCCTAGATGGCTGCTCATAAACATGAAACATAGTATAATTTAACAAGCGTTCATGCATCACCTGTGGCTAAAGGTGTAATTATCCGAAGCCGCATCCCTCCTGAGGAAGGCCACTTCCAGCGGAATGGAAAAGGCGTTGTACAAGATCAACAGCGAAGCAAGGCCGCACCAAATGTCCTCCGGGAGGTTCCTGAGGAAAGGCGTTGATGCACAATTCGCAGGTCCCTTCGTACTTTTGATGTCCTCAAGCGAACCAATGCCAACCATCAATTGACCAAAAAAAACATCATTGAACCAGGGCTCACAACATTTTTACCCTATGATGGTTGATTGATTATGGTTCATTGATGATTAATTGATGCTGAATTTCAACTAATCATGGCTACTACCCTACGACGGTTATCACCACAATTACCCTATACACACACACACACAGATATATATATATATATATATATATGGCTGTGGGTGAAAACCCTGTACCCCTGGTTCCCTCCTGTTAACCATTGTTTTCCCTATTATTGTTGGTGGAAGTCATTCATTAGTTGGATTGTTAATATTGACCCATAGCCATATCAACCCTGATTGAATGATGTTTAATTGATGGTCAATGGATGGATAGCCTATCAAGCAATCAGTCCCCAAGCGCCATGACCCTCGACCCAAGCATCCATCGTTTCACAGGCGCGCTCTGTGCCACGGACAGTGGAATGGTGGACTGCGACGTCCGACGCGAATTGCCTCATTGCCAGGAGAAACAGGGCACTTCAGATGCTCCTCAGTGATGGTTAGCATGGGTAATATTGGGAATAATAATGGTTAATTCATGGGTAATATTGGGAATAATAATAATAATGGTTAATTCTGATGTCTGATGTTTAGTTCACCCAATTTCAGATGTTTGATGTTTTAGTTGATGGAACAGTTGAGGATGTTTGATTGATCTTGTTTACCCACTTCAAAGGTTTGATGTTTAGATGATGATGTTTAATCAGTGAAATACTGATTCTTGTTTGATTGATGATGTCTGATGTTTTACTGACGAAGTTAATCAAACTGGCTGAAACCGGATGAAACGCTGAATTGATGATATGTTTAATTGATGTTTGAGGTTGATGATACTGTTTCCGGATGGACTGGACGAAACTGGTTCTATCGATCAGTTCTATCACGTGGTTTCCGCTCTGACTTTTCCAGTGTTCCACAGGAAGCATCTTGCAGTCTCCGGACCCTAGCCGCTTTCCAGCCCCAAAACCAATGGTTTCTGGGTAAAATGATCCTTTTTTAGTGGGGCCCATTGGATACCTTATTTTGGCACATACCTGCATGAGGATCACCAACACTGGATCTGTGCAGCATCACGGTCTGCTCTCAAGAACTACCATGGTGGATGGTGGGTCCACGCTTAGAACAGGTGTCCCCAAGGGTCGCTGCCTTAGGGCTTCCCAACATTGACGGACTCGTGGTGGGGTCTATCGTGGGGATCAATGATGAATTCACTAGTCAACCAACCATTTGTTAATGATTACTAATTATGGAAAATAACACATGTTTAAAAACCACCAACCAGTTTAGGTGTTTCTCAAAAATAGGGGACCAAATCATCCCTCGAGAAGCTGTTTTAGATGATTTCAATGTTTCAAGTTTCAGGGTCCCAGTCGGAGAAACACCCGAATCTGTTTCATTAGCTATAAACAAGTTAGTCATCATTTGTAACCAGTGATCACTATAACCAATTTATCACTATGAAAATCCACTGTCATGAACCATTTGCCACTATAAACCATCCTTAACCAACCATCAATCATCATCATATCATCAATCTTCACTTAACCAATCTTCACTTAACCAACCATTAACCAACCATTAACCAACCATTAACCAACCATTAACCAACCATTTCCACTTGGGAACCCAGAACATGTCACTTCAGTGGCATACCCAGGCACGGTGAGAGCCTCCTTCAATGTCACGCCAACCGACCTCGGAGATCAGCGGTACCGCTGGGACAACCAAGGAAGCACGGCAACAAGAAGTGGTCCATGGTCAACATAGTGATCATAGGCATAGGGATTATTAAGGCTTGATAATGATCAAGAAGGCTTCTGTTAGTGATTCATAAGGCTTAAGAATCATATATAAATAAGGCTTAACAACAACATAGTGTTAAGGTCAACCAGGTGGTGGTTCATGATGAACCAGGGTTGTGACTAATTAAGAGTTAGTAAAGGTTAATGTTCACCATTCCTATCATCAACCAGGTGGTCAATAGTTAATAAGGCTCGATAATCGTTAATCATACTGATTAATTGATAGTGGCCACCAGCAACAACCAGTTTGAGGTGATCACAAAGGAAGTGCCCAATTTCCCCTCTGAAAATCCTTTGGAACGGTGGTTCGCACCCGTTGTGTGGGCATCCAGCTAAGCACATTCGGAAATGGCTTGCTGCTGCAAGCTCCTCAAAGCCATTCAATCGATGGCTATGGTCGTGGCCATTCTCCAAACATGGCAAGATCCACCAGGGAATGGCTACATATATCCAGGCAATGGTCATGATCCCAAACATGGCAATATCCCAACCTCAGGGAATGGCGATATCCACCAGCCGCATTCAGGACAATCCAACTTGAGCAACCTTTGTACAGGAGCAGGACGAACTCGACCCTTGGAACCAACAAGCAAAGCCCGATACCAGGTATAACCTCCGTCTGAAGGCAAAATGGCCTTCAGCTACTGAAATCAGCAAAAATGACAGGAGTCTTGCTGGCTTTGTACAGATCACAAACTGACCAGGGCGACTCGCAAGTGCGAGTCGCAGTTTAGGAAGAAATACCGTGGGTTCATGATCCAAGCATCCTCCAAAAAAATAGCTCGCTGGGTTCCCCATGGGTCCACCACCGCCGGACAAGACGCGTGAAGTTCGAACTTCTGGCTGGACTTCTTGCTGAAGGACCCCAGGTCCGACAGCAGGTCGGAGGACGACGATGCGGCCACGTCAGGGGGCACGACGACCTTTCCGAAGTCGGAGGACTTGGTGAGGAACTTCGGGGTGGCGGAAGGTGCCTGCGGTTGGAAGGTGTCCCACATGCCACTGACCCAACCCCGCTGGGATGGAGATCACCCATGATCTGTTGGGAAGTCCTGGCCCAAATGTTTCCAAAGGTGGCTTCCCTATGATGTGGACACACTGCCGTTGAGCGCGGAAAAAAGGCTGGTCTGGGGGATTATCAAGGATACTCTTCGTTGATACCTGCAGTTATGTCTGACTGATAAGCACCACAATTGATTAATCAGCACTGGCCATATGATGGTCAATGAATTTGCAGACCAATGTCTTGCGATTTGGTAGTCCTGAGATTGTGAGTCGCCACTGGTAAACTGAAAAGATCTAAAAACCCTGCACACGTAGAGATGACCCCATAACTTGCAAATGGCAATGCTAGCATAGCCCTTAACCATGGCTGAAATAACTGCACAACAATTGTCGGATAATTGCTTAGTGGACTAAAAACGACAATCTGGGAGATGAAATGGTCATTAATCTGGCAAAGAACTGACACAGTCCGTAGGTCCTCCCCCAACAAGTGATCAAAATTCAGTTCTCCAAATCAATGAATCCGTCAAACAAGCCCGAAATCCAAAATGAATATCGAAATATTCAAATGTCCAAATTCAGCATTCATCACCGCAAAATGAAAATCAAAAATGATTCAAACTTCAGCCCTGGCTTCCCCAAGTCTTTGAGATCCCCACCCCAGCCTGCGCTGAGTCGTGGGGCTGCGCCAGCACGCTGGCCAGCAGCGTCGTGGCAACAAGAGGCTCCTGGAAGGTGTCCGCCGCCAGCTGGTAGCTCTCCTGATCCAGCTGAAGGCGATCCATGGATGGCAGTGGAGAATCCACCAGCGATGTATAGCTGGTGAAGACGATCGATGTTGTGAAAATCATTAAGCATTCACCATGATTTGAGGATTTGGACATCATTCCAGCTGATGACAACCGCCATGATGCAATCCGACTAACAAACGAGGAATCCCATTTCAAGGATTCCGATGATAGTAAAGCTGCTGATCATGACCTACCAACAGATTTCGCTGGGCACAGTGCAACACGGACATGGTTGCACCGAAGCTATATATGCTTACCATCATTGAAAACAGATCCCAACACAGCAACAAGATGACAGCAACCACATGAACAACGATGGTGTCCGCCAACTCAAGAGGTCAAATGAGATCAACTTGGAAAGGTCTGGTGGATCCTGTCATCCCCACCAGGGTATTTTGTAGGTCCCCAAATCCTATCCCAAGGGGGTGGGGACGTCATAGCTGGCTACCTCTGCATGCTGAGACTTCAAAAAATCTTGTGCAACGACTCGCCGGACCTTGGGAGCCTCCTGCTGTTCCTCCAGGGCTGCTGTTTCCTGGAGCTCTGCTGTGTTGTCTGGTTGGTGGTTGAACCACGCTTATGAAAAATATGCTTTTCAACCAACCAGATCTTAGTCATAACTAGGGAAACACACACATGTTGCTGGTAGTTTCACCCTATGACAAATATTAGTCAACCAACCATTTGTTAGTCATTACTAGGGAAACTGAAAAATGTTCTTCCATCAAACAGTTGTGGGTGTAATTGCGTCTAGTCATATGATTTACACATACACATATGTTTCAATCTAGATGTGTACTATTGAAACAAATGTATGATATGTGTGTTTGCGCTGGCTACAAGCCAAAACAAGCTTCTGCAACAGCCTTACCTTGCACCATGTCCGTGATGAACTTTAAAAAATTCCATCGTTCCGCCTGGCCAATCACAAGAATCCGTTGATGGGACCGGAATGCTTCTTGTTTCACGTACGTTTCAGTAGGTCATGTTGCCATGACACACATCTCACCACTGAGTTCGTTTCCCACCCAACTGGGAGCCTCAAACCAACCAGCAAAGATACCCTCTGGCAGTCCCCAACCTGGTGGCGCTGAAAATCACCATTCTTCCTGCTATAAAACCATCATAAATTAGATATCAATAGCTTCCATTGTTAACTTCCAGGTTAGTTATCTAACTACAGTAATGATTATATCAGTCAACTAACATGAAAATCACTATTGTTACTGCTATAAAGCATGGATTGAGTTGACTTCCATGTTAGTTTGCCTGCCTGCCAGAGTGCCTGCCACGCTCACGCCGCTCACGCTACCGCAGTCGTCCTTCTGATAGCTGGCCAGGAGATCCAAGATGAGCTCCTCAATCTTCGCCATCACCCGTGGCAAGCCATCCGAAGCCATGGCGGGCGACAAGACGCTGGAGCCGTGGCGTTTCGCACGACCAGTAAGCTGTGCCATGGACACATCCATGGGGGACCCCGTGAGGTATCCCGTGGAGTATCCCATGACTAGCAATACCTAGTACTCCTGGAAACTGCCAGCAGTTTCCAGTTGGCAATTTGGTCAGGTCAGTGGGTGTCCTCGCGTTCTTCATCATGCCTGTTTGGTCACGAGCTGGTCTTTGTTTGGGACTTTTCCAGTTCGGGGAATTCACGCGATGGTGGTTTCTTATTGAGAGGTACCCCATGGTACCCCCCATTTATCACCCTCTATATGAGTCATTTATATAGTACTAAACCAGCGGTGACTTTGCCAGTTCCGGTTAGAAACACCCACATAGATCAATCCAACTCGTGGTTCATCTGTTCATCTGTGTCAACCTATGTGAAGTCGCAGTTGTCGAGTTTTCTGTTTACTCACAAGCTATCGGTCTACCATGGCCTACCATGGCCTACCACGGCCTAGCATGGCCTACCATGGCTTACAACAAGCAGCAGCCTGCGTGCGGTTGGGTCCCGGACCAAACAGCTCTACCAGGGAGATCTGGTCCTTATGGGACAAGGCCCTCGTTGGCATCATGCCATCCTTGCCACTGCCACAGGCCAGTGGGAAGAGATAAATGGTCACCTCAATGGCCAACGTTTTTCACGGCTCTGAAAAGAAGCTGCAGCTGTGGATCAGAAACAAGAATACCAAACTTTAGCAACTGGTTGGTGGTTGAACCACCCTGATGAAAAACATTAGTCAACCAACCAGTTGCTAATAATTACTAGGGAAAATGACAAACTAAGGTGGTTGACTAATATTAGTAACACTGGTTCGTAACAACCTAAGGTGGTTGACTCATGAGTTGGTAGTAACCGCCGAATGTGGTGAACTCAGAAGTTGGGTTGGTAAAGCCACAATTATGCTGTACAATAAATGCATCTTGGTGTAGAAGAAACCCGACATGATGTAACGGCCATGTATGGTCAAACTTGGGTGGTTACAGCTTTATACATCCTTAACCATCAAGAAGCAAGCATCATTCACCCTCGTAAACCGAAACGTTAGCCATGAACCGAGCGTCATCTAGCATTAATTCTGCATAATTCTGCATTATTGCACATCATTCACCATCATCCACTATTCACCAACCATCATTGACCACCAGTCATCATCAACCACTGATCAATCATCATGAACCATATCAATTCACCATTTGTTAAATATGAGGCTTAGTGACCCTAGTAATCCGCCAGTGCGAATTGTTAACCATCATTAAGCATCATCAACTCAACATTGAAACCTTTATGAACCATCCAACAACCATCCATCCACCATCATAAACCACTGACTAACCATCATCAACCCATCATCAATCCATCATCAATTATGCAACATTGTGCATATCAACTGACCATTCACCACCTTGACTGTCACTGATGCACCCATCCGCTTGCCCCACCGAAACGACTCGCAGTGTCGCTGCCGGCAAGGCACTCCAGTGATCAAACCGGCCAGTGAGGCAGTGACGATCTGAGGGTCGTGGTCGCGTGGTGAGGGATGGTGAAGGGTGGTGGGGTGATGGTGATAGGAAGTGATGCCTGGAGGGATGGTTCAGTGATAACTAGCCATGGTCAATCTGGTTGGTGGTTGAACCACCCCTATGAAAAATATGCGCAAGTCAACCAAGCATTTCGTAATACTAGAGCAAAAATGATTCAAACCACGCATCAGTTCATTAATGGCTAATTGATGGTCTCCTGTAGGACTGGTTCTCGTTTATGGGGCATGGTGGCGAATGGATAAAATGATGCGAGCGGTGGCTGTCATACAATGGCTGAAGGCTCATTGTGGTCGACTCCTGTTTAAAGATAGACCATAGCTATATGGCTGTGGGTCAATACCAAGTACCCTAGTCAACTAGTCTTTGTTGGATGTTCATCTACCCCTTTCTTGGATGGTTTAAATGCGCCCACTACAATATAGGTGTTTCCCAAAACAGGCGACCCCCAAATCATCCCGTGTATTAATCATTTTTAGCAATACAGCATTCATTTTGGGGTCCCCTTTGGCTTGAGAAACCACCATATGTTCATGGTGCAACCATACTTTTTCCTATTAATCCCTTCTCCCTATTACTACAAGTCTCCTAAATATTTAAAAATCGGTGGAATTCCGGATTCATGTCTTTTGATGTCTAATGACGTTTTTAATTGCAATTGAAAATCAATAGGAAAACACATTCATTCCAGAAGGGTCTTTACCCCCAAAAACAAAAATAGCCTCATCCTGTAAGTTTATTATTGTCCTCTTTGAAATCCATTTTTTAACAATATTTTTTGGCCAAGCACAAATCTCTGTGATTTCCAATCAAGCTCCCGCACTCATGGAGGATGATGTCAATTTCTTCACGAGCCAATGTCAGATGAGCGAGCGGCAAAACCTCAATTTAAAATCGCGGATTTTCTCAATTGTTATCGTTTTTGGGAGTTCACTATATCGTTTCCCAGTGTTTGGTGACATTGGATACCCTCGCACCACACTCTTGATGCGCAGTCAATTGCTCTTATGCTTCCAGGTCATCATCTGCCGTGTCTCCATTACTTGTTTCCATTTATATAACTTTCTATGTTCAGGTCATAAGCCTTTCACACGACCGATTTCAACGCATCATTACTGGATCGGCCCTAAGGGCAATTCATGAGAAGATGACATTTTGTGAAAATCCGCTTATCGTTTCGTTATCGTTCTGCTTATCGTTCCAAACCTCTGGGTACTTTAGAACAAATCTGGATTGTTTAAAAGGCTGAATCTCTTAAGTTATCTTAGGTTCTCTTGCGTTATCGGTTTTCGGAGTTCACTATATCGTTTTACCAGTCCCGGAGCCATTTCCTGAAGATATTCCAGCCGAAGACCAAAGTTAACTACGGAGAGCCTTTCTCTCAGATGGTACCCTGTCATGGAATCAAATAGTCAAGCAACCCTGAAGAAAGCAATAAAGCTGTTCCTGGTGCACCCCAGCAACACAAATAAGACGGTGCCCCCCCAAAAAAAAACGGTGCCCCATCAGTTGCCCCAGAAACCAAACGCATCTCACCATCAGTTGGTGCGAAACCTCCCTGATGCTAGGGAGAGCAGGCTTCGACCTTCATCGCAACACATGGTGCTATCCATCACCAATCATTCTTTGTACCCCCCTACAAGGTGGGCCCCCTTGGTTATGATAGATATGGCTATAGTTAAGTGGCTTATTCATCCACTTATAACCAGGGCGGCCCACCTTGTAGAGTCAAGATCCTGGCACCCACAGGATGAACAGAGTTGATTCATCTTGTGGTTCTCATGTCCCCAAATGCCTAGAGATGCCCAACAATTTCTTGCTGCTCGAAACCATTCAAGTTATGCTTGGTGTTAGGGAAAACATGGAAAACAGACCAACACGAGTAGTTTTGGGCCGCCCTTTTTCTTGTAAATGAATATAGTTGGCTGGTTACTATTTCCACTATTGGTTGAATACTGTCGTTGGCTGCACACATGGACCACGTGTAGGACCTCTTGCAAGCATAAAACTCACCAGTTTTCAAGCCAGCAATTGTGGATCCTGCATATCAACCATCGAACTCGCCAAAAAAGATGATAGCCAGTGACTATACCATTGGTGACCATCCCTCAAAAAATGGTCTATAGCTACCAAGATGGACGTGTACAGCTTGGTTCCTTGGTAACCTGGTACCCAACTCAGCCACAGTGACCACCACCGCTGGGTAGGTCCTCAGGTCGACCACCCCCTTCCCTGCGGCACCTGTCGCGTGGCCTTTCCGAAGATTCGTTCCAGTGGACCACCCACCAAGGTGAAGATGGCCTGGAAAATGGACGGACGCGGAAACCGTGGATTGCCCAGCAACAAGAATGGGTAATGTTGATTGATAATGGTTCATAATGGTTGACATTGATTGATGCATGCTAATTAACAATAGCAGCAACAATGGTTAATATTGACGGATGATGGTTCATGATATGGTCTATAATGCTTGATATATGTTAGTAGTAGGAATGGAACTATGAACATTATTGTGAAGACAATTGCTTGTGGGCAAGCAATGGCTCATGGTGATGGATGTTTCATAATAGGGAATATAGTAATGGTTAACTAATACTGGTTGGCCAAACAGTGCGGTCCATTTTTTTTCAGTGGATGACCCAGATTTTCAGCCGATTACCCAGCAGAAAATGAAGACTCAACCACACGGGGGCTGCAGCTGTAACTTCATGACGAAACTAAACACGTTTCGATACATTGATGATCGGTTTTCGAAAAGCAGCGCTTTGTGACCTCGATGCAAAGGGTGGATGGCCTTCTGATGCCTTGCAGCACTGAGATGGTTTCGATCCTCCCCCTTGGGGACCCATCACTTGGTTGGCGACATCAACATCAACGTTTGTCCCTATTATGGCTGGTTGGTGTTTCAACTCCCGACTTCGATTTATACTTCCAAGTTGTAGCTATGGCAATCCATGGCATGGAAATCGCGAGTTTCTGGGCACCCGGTTGGTGAGAGCATGTCGTGTTCACATGCAGACCCAGCGTGGGACGCGTACCTTCAACAGCGCACCAATGAGCAGGAAGATGACGACTGCCACAGCTGCAATGACACCCAGGCCCAAGCCCATGAACACGGAGAGGTTTTGGTACCCCTTGTCCTCAGTCTTCTGCTGGAGGCGTCACGGTCTTCAAAATCTACAGGGAAAAAAGATGGTTCATTGGCATGTTTAACAAAGGGGAACATATGAACCACCACAATGCTTTTCGGCACGGTTGCGCATGACTGGTAAATGGGCTGAAGATGAAAAAAAGGGATCAGAAACAATATATCGGAAAAATGAAGGACTAAACTTCCGAGACTGGTCATCATGATTGTTTGCTGCTCAAATCAAACACCCAAGAACTCTTGCGCATGCAGCGCTGAAACTTGTTTGAAGCATCCTCAGCTTATCCTTGACCATCGTCTTTCCACAAGGCCTCAATTGCTCCACTTTTAACCACTAGTGCTATAACCATTCTTCCTCCGTGATTTCTCATTCTTCTCCTAGTATGAGCCGTTATTAATTAGCCGTTCTTCACCATCATCAACCATGATTCATCACTCTTGACCACCATTCAAGTGCTCACCCCGATGAAACGCCCCCCCGAAAAACCTCACTCACCCGCCACTCCAAGCAGGGTCAAACACACCGTGCCGGGTGGGTCCAGGTTTCAGTGCCACGGCACGTAGAAGGATGGCGGCTGCACATGGTTCTTCCCAATGGCGAAGTTGATGGCGTAGCAAACCACGAAGGCACTAACGGCCACCTCAGGCCGCGCGGCCGTGGTGATCACGGTGCAACGGTTCCGGTGATGAAAACAGCGACCAACTGACTTGGTGACCGGCCGTTGGTGATGAAAACTAGTGATAGTTGGTGTTGATGACCTGCCAATTTGGTGATGATGAAATGAGTTGGTGATATCAAGAAAACTTGAGATTTCAAACAGTGATGAAAACGAACAGGCACTACTAGTTGGTGATCACCAGTGACCGGAGAACTGTTGCTTAGCTGCTGGGCAACTGCTGGTCTTGAGCTGCTGGTTCGTATACTGTGAATCCTTCCTGCTCTTGTGAGTCTAGAAATCCAGAATGAAAGCCGTTACGGAGCAGCTGATGGAGTCTGCATACAATTGCGGCATACCATGATGTTACGTGTGAAAAATCCCACCCGTTCCACATAAACTGGTGGCTGGTTATTACTTGCCCCATCACAAAAATATGCGCAACTGCGCAAGTCAATTAGAAGCCATCATCCCCATGCATGGTTGAACATATGAAATGATATGAAATATGTCCAACGACCAACATAGAAACAATTGATGGAATGCTTGAGGCTATAACTGCCTAAAGTCATCTTCGACATGGTGTTGGCCATTCGCAATTGTCAATGCACCCACCGCTGCCACCTGCAGGTTCTCAACATCCATCATGAAACAAATTGCGCGCACAGTGCATGATTTGAATCCTGATGATAGGCTGAGAATAGATTAATTTCCCAGCAAGATGATGAAAAAGGTATTTCAATGGTATTTCAAATAACTATTTCCGAATGTCAGCTGCAGTGATGACCTCCTGTTGAATTCAACAACCTGGGAAGGCAAGTCGTCTTATTCTCGCTGAAGATTACCTGCCAATCCTCCACAGGACGCCATCCTTCAGCAGCTGCTGAGTCGATGAACCAACGAACCAGTTCCCACAGCTTAGCAGCAACAATCTGCTGTCCTCACCTGTGACTACTGGTGATTTTCTATACAGAACTGGGTTTGATCTATATAGAAAATAATTGGGTTTTCAATACAGAACTCGTGATATAATAACTGGGTTTGAAATTCGGGTTTTCCAAGGTCTGTCTCTATTGGACAAGGATCACAGGCAGGTGCTAGGTCTGGGTTTCAACATTGCCGGTGAGCGGCCGGCACCAAATAGAAGAAGACCTTCTTGGGCAGACGTCGGCCTTGCGCGGGACATCAAATGACCACTGTGCCTCTTGTGCTACACCATGGGCATTCCACACAACTGCAACGATCAGTGACCCACGAGACAGGCTCTCCCAGAAATCAAACCGTTGTATCATGGACATGGCTATACAATTGTGGGTCAATACCGCTGTACCCGGAACGGCTGTTCACATTCCAAAGCCACGACAAAACAGTCGCTGTTGGAATGTGAACCACTGTTACCAAGTGGCTGTGGGTCAAAACCCTTAGTCCCCCTGGTTCCCCATCATTAACCACTGTTTACCCTATGATTTTGTTGGTGGAAATCCACCATTAGTTGGTTGGTTGTGATTGTAGCACATGGGCGGCATGTTGTCGGCTATAACCAGATATCAGATCTCACCAACCAGCTGGGCTTCCGCCGTGCTTCTGCTCCGTAGTCCAGCTGGTTGAAAACATCACAAGTCTTGTGGGCATATCATATCCATGCCGGTAACACGTTGGCATAAACCACCAGTATTGAAGATCGGTCCTGCACATGCTGGTTTCCTAAAAAGAGGTAGTCCGAATCATCCAATATCATTATTGATTTGCAATGAACCATTCATTGTCGTTGGTGTTATCCACCCTATGATTTTTATTACCCCTTATTAATTACCATTGTTTCACATTGTTCGCCGTTCGCCAACCATTAGTTAATCATTGTTCATCATTGGTTAACCATTGTCAATCATTGGTTTACCATTGTTAATAATTGACCAAGTATTGTTAATCGTTAGTTGACCATTAGTTAAGCATTGTTAATCACTACTTAACCATTGGTAACATTTAGTGACCCATTGTCAACCATTAATCAACCATCCATTTATGGGGTTCAACATGGCTTAAGGAATGCTCGAGCCGCTGGTCCAGACTTGACTCCCCACTGCATCATCTCACAAGGCTCAGCCACCTTCTGTAGGACTGTGGCTCAGCTGTGCGTTTAACGAAGTCATTAAAGAATGCACTCGAGACAGATCCTTATTGACTAGTGTTTTCTTTAGTGACTTCATTAACCGGTGACTAGTGTCTTTAATGACTTCATTAACTAGTGTATCTAGAGGTATTGTTTAATTGTGCTAGTGAGACTGATATGTACTGGACTTATGAATCAGTGTATTGTCTAAACAATCAAGAAGCTAAGTATCTTGTGTCAGCTAAGCATTTGTGAAGGTATGTTCTTCTTGCTGTGGATGATCATTTGTCTTTTCTTTGCTGTCGGCAAATCATCATGAATGCGACTGCTCTCTATAGCAACATCCTGTACAGTTTCCGCTATAGAAAGTCCCAGCAGCCAGCAAAACGGGACACACCCACCCCTGTCTTACGGAATGGAAAAAGAAAACTCTTGGGTTAAACCCCCATTTTGCAATTACCCCTTCCAAAATCGGATCATTATGTGATAACCCTCGTTGCAACCAAAGCAAAACTGCTGGAATCTCCGCGTACGGAAGCTCTACAGAAAACTACCAAATGCTACCGCCCAGGATGAACATGGATGAACCAGCAAATACTCAGCTTTGCAAGACACCCCTGGACATTCCCTTCCGCTGTGGATTTGTCATACGGGATCCGACCATGAATCTTGGATGGTCATCTGCAACTTGACACTGGCCTGGTGGCATTCCCTTGATAACTGCTGGGAGATTACCTGGTCGCTGAGTTTACAAATCGCACCTCAATGTCTTAAGATGTCTTAAGTCAAGCAGTACGCGCAACCCATGGTGAACCACCCTGATGTCCAAGCCTTGGCCATGGAAAAGAGTATACAAATTGAGCCCCCAAGCCCAGTCACAACAACTGGTGATTTCACCAGGTGGTTCCCAGCCCCGTTGGGTGAGTCATGGGGACCCCTAACGCCTGGCGCCCGTCCCGGCGGCCTGTCATGAAGTGCTCCTCCTCCGAGGACCCGTGCTCCGTGCCCGCCGTGGCGATCTCGGAGACCAGGATCACGGAGACCTGGAAAGCTAAGCCACCCGGCTGAACGACGAGATGCGACGGGACGGGTGAAGGGTGGGAGAATGGTTGGTGAATTTGTTGGTTCATTGGTTGGAGAATGGCTAGTCAAATGTGTGTCCCCAGATTTTTTGTTGTTGCGATTAGTCGATCAAGTGGGGGCAATGTCAGTGATGCTGATTCATGGCCCTACAAGTTGGAGCCCTGGAAGCGCAAGGATAGCCATAGTAACCATAGTAGGTAACCATGGTAGTATATTATAAGTGGGATCCCAGTTGTAGGGAAGCATAGGGATAGCTATAGCAATAACCATAGAAATCACCACAGAAAGGGCAGTGGGTCAGTTCACCCTTAGTCCCCCTGGTTCCCTCATCATTAACCAGGCTGTTTTCCCTTTTATTGTTGGTTATCATCCCCCATGATAGTTGGTTGGTTAGCTCCTATAGCCGTATAGTTGGTATATCTCCACTATCACTATTAGTTATAATCCCCTATTACTAACCATTCGCCAGCTATTGGTTAACTGCTTGACCCATAGCTGGTGATTCCCCTATAGTTGCTAGCTAAAATCCCCTATCATTAACCATTAACCAGCTAGTTAACCATTACTTGGTGGCTTATAGATCCCTTGCTAAAAATATGTTATATGGTAAATCAATCATATCCCAAAAACACAACAAAAACCTAAGAATTCGTGGGTCCATCCAGTTAACCAGCTAAACCAGCTAGGCTTCACCATTAGTTAGTTGGTTCACTGCTTGCCCACGTGGGCTCGCCAAAGATCCCTGGACCCCAGCTACGTTCCCTCCCAGCTACCTCACCACCCCAGACGAAGGCACCACGGGCGCTGGAAAGATGGTGCCGAAGGCGCCCGCCAAACCTGCCAGGATGTAGATCCGCCTGGAAGGGCCATGGCCGGGGGCTGGTGGTGCTGGATGGTCAAATGGCGAGCTGGGTCAAGCAGTTAATGGCTATGGCTCAATATGGACCAAGCAACTATCATGGGGGATAATAACCAACAAAACTAAAGGGTAAACGAGCTGGTCAATGATGGGGGAACCAGGGGGACTAAGGGTGAACTGACCCACAGTCGGGTGATGAAGGAAGGGTTTGTTATGATGGTTGATGATGGTTGATGTTTGATGAACTATCATGGTTGATGATGGTTAATCATTTTTTTGTATGCTGGGTTGGTGATTTTGGTGATTCTGAATGGTGAGAATTGTTGAAGTAGTTGATTATGGTGGATAATGATGGTAAAATAATCTATCATTTATGCTTGATTAAGTGATGGATGGCTGATAAAATGATGATTGATGGCAAATTAATGTAGGGTTGATAATCAATTCACTATGCTAAAAGCGATTGCTGGTTACGTCATTGATGAATTGTGGTCGATACTGTGATTGACTCCACGGATACAGAGTGGTACGCCCGAACGTTATAAGTCGATGAAGACTGGCCATCTCACTAGCTAGTTATCTACCAGAACTGGTAGTTGCCCTGGTCATAGCCTAAGCCAATTAACTAACTCTTTAGTCGGCTAGAATCGGTTGCTAGTGTGTGGTCAATTGATGATGGTGTAAATGGTGCTACGTTCAAGGGATGGCTTGGTGTTTTCTTGTTGGTTCATAGTAGGGTTTAATCGTGTTAGATCCCGCTCTCTATAAACCACAGTCAGCTGCTCTCCCGTCCAAGAGCAGGTAATTGACCATCAAATACAACAAAAAAGATCTTCCATGAATATGTTCCGTTCATCAACTGTTTTTTTAAACAATAATGAATGGTTGCAGATCTATTCAAATGAACAATAATGAATGGTTTTATGTTTGGCAGCAACCACAAGGGGACTAGATTCCAGCACCCATGACTCATCCCAAAGGCCTTTCTGCTCGATGTTGGTTAGTGATCACTGGATCTACAGTGGTAAGATGCCAGAGTTGGGATTGCACAAAGCTGATTGGTTCATTTCAACACCAGGGAACATTTTCTGTATTGATTAAATCGGGGTTGTTGACATTGGTGTTATCAGACTACATTTTTAGCTGGACAATTGTCAGTGTTGTCTCATTAGTTGGGAGATTCATGTGAACCCATCAGTCCCAAGGAAACATCATTGAGGTTTGGTTCAACATAGCCCAGCCACCATCAATGGTGGCAGCCCAGCCGCCGGTTGCCTTCTTGACACCATAGCCCATCAGTTGACGAGTGGGCGAACAATATTTTTTTTGCGGCGATGATCATTCAGCGACCGGATTTGCAATCATAATGTGAGATTGAAACGGAAATGGGTGAGCATCCCAACTGCTAGACTGGTCTGGTCATAAGAATCACATCTATGTAATCTAAAATGGTCCCAACGGATCCGCTGCAACTGAACAACGGCTTTCCGTTGTTGCTAGTTGTCGCCAACCATGGCTATTGTTTACTGTTTACATCTGTTTACTATCAGTTGTCAACCAATCACTGCAGGTGGCTATCATCATCACCACCACCACCACCACCACCACCACCACCACCACCATCATCATCATCATCATCATCATCATCACTCCATATTCATCATCATCACCACCATCATCACCAGCAACTCCTTCGTCATCTTCATCATCATCCTCACCATCATCATCCTGACTTGTCCTTGATATGCAAAGAAGAGTTGAGAGTTTAGTCATGATGAGTCGTATGCCCGGTTTTGTTGTTTCTGGTCAAAACCAGCAAGGTGCACTTCCTTGGCTGTCATGGTTGTAGCGCATCAAGCGTCCAAGCCACCATGGGTTTTGACCAACATCAATGTCATGATTGCTTCAATGGGTCGCTTATGTTGTTGACGTTGTTGTCTTGAATCCAGGAGCCAAAATTAGCACGATGACACCATATCCATCGATATGGCGACTACCTGTGCACATGTTCTTGTATACGTCTTTCTTGGACCCTCAATTACAGTACCCGACAAGTGGCGAGGGATACCTGAGGGTCAACACACACTAATTACATAAAAATAGAAACACAATGGGGTGTCGATGACCTTGCGCAGCATGACTTCACTGAAAGCCGCAGAGTTTTCCATGCTGGGAACGCAGCACTTTCTACAGTCAGTCAATTGGTTTATCACGCGGATAACGGCCTTGCGTACATGGTTTCAAATGGCTGGGGTATTTGATGAACCGTTCACTAGCCATTGATATTTTGTTGTTGAGGGCAGAAATATTATCAACGAGTTCTGGTTTGAACTAACCTAAAAGCCAGGGGTCCTTTAACTAAGAACGAGTTCTGGTTTGAACTAACCTAAAAGCCAGGGGTCCTTTAACTAAGAACGAGTTCTGGTTTGAACTAACCTAAAAGCCAGGGGTCCTTTAACTAAGGTGATGCAACCAATCTGATGAGTTACCTCTTCCTTAGAGATGGGAATTTCAGAGGTAGCGGCCGTTGCAAAATGAACAAAATACTCAGGACGGGTCTGGTGATCTGGGGATGGGTCAAACCATCAACCATCCAAAAACGAGTGCTCGTAATACCTGTCTATTTTTAAAGGGCGGCTTCACAGCTGGGCGCGCAACCATTTATCCTTTTTTTTAAGGATGTGACCGGTTGCTGCTGCGAAAAAAATTGGGAAAAAAAACGGGTCAGACTCAACTATCAGAATTGAGGCAATCAACCCAAAGCAACAACTGAGTTTCTGTTCGCCATGAAAGCGCGTAGCGGCTAACCCGTGGATGTGGCATTTGACTTGCCATCATGAACACCATCTACCAATGGTTCCCGTTACACTGACATTTTTTCTATCTGCCAATTGAATTCGCTGTCCCCGCTGAGCATCCTCTACGTGGCTGCTCGCGCGCGAGGCCGCCAAATAGCGATGCAAACAAAAACGACGGCGTGTCCCACAAGCGGAAAGACTAGAGGCGTGCCTCTCACCCTGGTTTATTTCTCGTTGTTGCAATCCCTTGGGCAGCCGTTGCTCAATAAATGGTGTTGCGTCGCTGCATCGACCGAATGCCTGTGAAAAAGTGCGTTGTCCTTCAACTTGTGGGAATGATCAACAGACGCGGTGATGCGTTGCCAAACCTCTGTGCCCTATTTTTTTCGCAGACTTAATTGGATAACGAGATAGCTACACAAACAAGTAGATAAGTAGGCAGATAGATCAATGGACAAATCAATCCATAAATAGATAAGACAATGACGCTATTATCAAATAAAATCCATTGTCGTCCTGTTGATAGCAATCATGGACACGCATTGCTCACCAAACCTGATGCTGATGATCAAGAGCACCATAGGAAACAATCACGAATACCACGGCTCATCCCTTGTCATGGGTCGTTGTCTAAACACGAGGTACTCCTGTCAGTCCCAAAGATCATCAAGCATCATATGGGTGTTTCTCAAAATAAGGGACCCCAAAAATGGCTGGATGATTTGGGGGTCCCCTATTTTGAGAAACCACCATATCTACGACTCGATAATCCAAATCACCATCAGGGGGGCTGGATCAAACATAGGGCTGCTTTAGCAACAGGTGGATCTGGCACTATAACGTTGGTGAGATCGTTTGGCCAGTGTGTGACCTTACCATCAAAGTAATTTGTCATCACTATGTATTATTAACAAGCATCCTTATTATCATCATCAACCATCACAAGCCAACAATCAACCATCATAAACGCTAAGAATCAATTGACCAGTATCATCAGGATTAGGAACATCTTTACTATGAACCACTATAGAAATCTATAGAAAAATGATTCTCACAAGACCATCGGGTATCGGTCATGGCACCAGAAACGGATAGCTTCAGTAACATGGGTTTGAGCTCCGAAAAAAAGAATGCTGTTTATGAAGTTGATACACCAATGTGTTGGAATCAATGTGAGGAAGCGTTTGAATAAAGATCCGTCAGGAAAATAGTCGATGTACCTCTGAGCTGCATTTGTAGCTACTGAACGTGACTGATCAGTTTATAATATCTATAAACCATCTGTTTTTCAATGTTGCAAAGTTTAAGTAAAGTTGTGTTTCATTTGGGGATCACTTCCGGAGTTTGAGCAGCTGACGCTACCTACTATACATCCAAGTTTTTTTGTTTAACGTTGTTTTCACATGAGCTGCGACCCAAACAGTTGATTTAGGGTTCATTTGGCTATGGGTCAAAACCCCATACCCCTGGCTCCCCTGTCCTGTCCTAACCAGTGTTTTCCCATAGCTTGTCGGTTATGAACCACCATTATTGGCAAGTTACAGCAATATTGACCCAGCTCGCCCTATAGTTGGTATATGCACTACTATTGTTGGTGAATATTCCCTTTTATTTACCATTAACCAGCTACTTAACCATTGGTTGGTTGGTTAACTGCTTGACCCAGCTCGCCATTTGTAAATCTTCGTCAGATCGGTCGAAGCGCCACTTGATTTCCAGTCCGCCAGGTTCAGAATCCCTTGACATCCATGTCTTACAGAGTGGCACCCCCTGGTTATAAGTCGGTTGATAAGCCAACCAGATGGCTCTACTAAACATATATGGTTTATAACTAACCTAGTAGTCTGGTTATAAGCCACTATCAGCTAAGTCTAGTTATATCTTCTTTAGCTGGTAGTTACCCTAGTTATAAACTAAATTCGCCAACTGGGAGGTACCACCCCGTAGAAATCACGCAACAAAACACCATAGGCTTCCACTCTCTAACGGTTTTCCTGACGTTGGTTTAATCCGCAGCTTCACCTCAGGATGTCTGATCAACGGCTGAAGCCGATATAGCCATACGTTGTTTATTACACAAACCATGCTTCACCACATGTATTGACTTCATTATTTGCCACCATTAACCATGCAAAAAGACAAACATGACAACCATAGCTAATTTGAAGTGGTGGAAAAAAGAAATTAGAACTACCAGGAATCATAGACTGGCTGCTCCCCTCTCGTTTTCACGACCAGCCATGACTATGGCATGCGTCGCATGGCCAGTTCTGATCGCAACCGTTGCGTCTCGGATGTTTTCGGCGCGAGGTCCAGCCTCCTCTGATCTGCTAAGGTGTCACTCTCGGAGGGCAAAACCCTGGCCATGGATGATCATCCACCGTAGGGAGCACACGGGGAGCAGAATGACCCCTACTGTAGGTCATTATCAACCATCCATGGGAAAAGCTTGGGATGTTCCATTCGATTGAGGATGAGAAGGGTGGATCATGATGGTTTCACTATGTTTTAGTGGTGAACAGTTGATAGTGATGCTTGATCATGATGGTTGTAAACCAACTGGATGATGGGAAGCTCTGAGAAGGGTTGGTAGGTTCATGGTTCATAGGCGCAACTCAAGGTGAATCGTCAACGAAGATAATCTTGGTGGCGCAACTAGATCCCTTGCTAAAAGTCTAACTTTCAGTGGCTATATAGTAAATCCATCATATCCCAAAAATCCTCAAAAGCTAAGGTAGTAGCTATGATCCACCATTATTGACCACTACTAACCATTACTAACCATTATTAACTATGGAAAAAACCATGGTTTCTCTAAGGTAGTAGTTAGCTATAATCCACCCAGTAAGGATTGATCAAGGAGATTCACCTTGTTTCAATGTTTCGCAACTGGAGCAACTGATCCAAAGATCTTCCCCCAGTCCCATCTCAAGTTCACTCATCAGTCAATAGACGCAACCAATGGAGCCATGTCAGAAGTACGGAAGATGGACGGATTGATTGGTAGGCGGGTTGAAAATGTCTGATTTTTGATTGATTGGTTGATGATTGATTGCATATCGCATTCTGGAATTGATTGGTAGACATAACCAAACAAGAGGGGATAACACAGCAATTGGTTGGCTATCGGTAATACGTGGCCGGCTTTCTGCTGCTGGAAAGCTGCACTTATCTTCAGCCAAACAATTCATACCCAAGATTGCTGCCGTTGATGATTGCAATGACAATGATCATGATTGGTCATTTACATCACGATCAACAGAATTGATCACCATTTACATATATTTACATCATGATAATCATCATCCTCATGGTCAGTACATCATGATCATCCCCACGAAAGCCACGATGCAGCGCAGCGCCATGGCTTCAGTGCCGCACCCCGCCCCGGCGCCGCCTCTCGACAGCTTTCCAGCTCAAGAAGCCCAGGGCCGCTCCAACGGAACCTAAACCAGCCTGGAGATGCAGGTGCGCAGCACGGCGGACAAGATATGGCGGTTTCTTGACATAGGGAACCCCGAAAAATGGTTCTATGATATATTTTACTAATAGGTCAACCACAAGTCTTTCCC